>VDFB02129448.1:0-23493 GCA_007258455.2 Sequoia sempervirens | reverse complement strand
CAAGGTAAGAGACTTTTCCTGTTCCATATGTTTTTTTATGTGCCCAGTTGACAGTAGCAGCCGTGACCATTTTAAGGTTTCTAGCAAGTTGTAGACTGGCTAATACATTTGAAGATTCATCAAAGAGAGTCCATTCAATTTTAACTAAGTTTATGAAGTCAACATCCAAAAGCCAAGCGGGGGGAAATTTGAAAGGGGACGCTGGTTTAGTATCAGATTTAGCAACTTGCAGTAAAATGGGCAGATGATCAGAATCACCAAACGAGGCCACCCAAGAACGGATCTTTTCTGATTTATGAAATAGTGAATCATGCACCAAAAATCTATCAAGTCTTTTTGTCACTCCCTCAACACCAATACGCATATTACGCATATTCCTCCAAGTAGGAACAATCACAATAGAGGATAGATCGATCAACTTAAAGACCTCCAATTTATGCTGAGGATCCTAAAAATGTTGTAACTTATGTTCTTCTCTAACAACAACTATATGGAAGCCGGCAGTTGTGGTGAGGTTCAAATAATAAAGCTCTATGCAAAGTTGGAGAAATTGGCTTGGAAAATAATGGCAGCAGGACATTTTCAGGTTTAGGACAATATGTTTCTACCACCAAAGTGAAAAATTAGGAATTGCATTTGGTTTTGTTAAACATGGCCCTATTAGAGTTATTAAAAACCTTCGAGTATGTTTTGATTGCCACCACAGCTTTGAAAAATGACCACATTGAGGAAGCAGCTATTTTGTTTAGTTTAGACAACATATCTTTGGAAATGTTAAACTTGAGTTGCCACTTGAAAGGTGATGGTTAGATACTAGTTCTCAGCAGTTGCTTGTGGAATTTAGCTGAGGCTCTGGTACCATGGTTTATATTTTGTACAATGTTCAGTAAAAGTTTCTTGACAAACATTCTTGATTAAGTGATTATCAGTATTTTATAGACTTATTCAGCCATCTATAAGTTGGTAGAACAAAACAAAATTGCTGTATTGGAAAGCTTATTTGCCTGAAAGACTTATTCATTGTCATAGTAAAAGTACACAATGCAAAGTGACTGGTTGAATGGGGAAAATATAAAGAATGATTCCAACTTAAATATTTCTATACCAGTGTTAGCTGGCCTTAAAACACCATTGTTTCGTTTGAATTTTTTTAAAATTTGACAAATTCCACCTAGTGCTAGTAAAATGCCATTGTCAAAGGTTTTTGTATTGACCAAGGAAATGGTTAACTATCGACCAAAAGACAACATTATTAGTGTCACATTTGGGAATTATGCATTCATGGATTTTATTCTTAATTGAGTCAAACACCTCACAGACTTGGGAGTTAATAATCTCTTCATGAGTGGAATGGATGAAGAAGTTATGCAGGTTTTGTATTGGAAAGTAATTTAGTATTTGTGGGCAGCAAAATGAAAACAATTGATGTATTAAAAAATGTGTATGCCCTTCCTAAAACATGGAATGGACTTCTATTAATATGAGAACTCCTGGTCAGTTTTATACAGTTGAATTTCGGCTGTTGCATGAGTTTGTAATTCCCTAGCATATTTAACATACCTTTTTAGAATCATGATTTTAATTATACAAACACCTACTATCAGAACTAGTGATTATGAGGGGAAATGCTTCAATTTACAACACTATTTCGAGAGGCAGGTAAGTTAGAGTGTGATTCAAAGGAAAACCCTCTGTCTGCTAAAGCAGATATGGAGGCTACTAAGCTTCTTGTTAAAGATAAAAACCAACAGTGCAAGTTCTGGGAACCAACAAAGATTATAAGGCATCACATGGCTAAGTAGTTACTGAGTTTCAAAAAAGACCAGCTATTAAAGATGAAATAAAGGTTTAAATTAAAATCAGGCCTCCTAAACAGATGAATAGCATCATTTCCTCAGTGAATGAACTTCTTTCACTTTTGCCCCAATGTACTATCTTTCTCCCAACTTGTATACTAGCAGAGACTTTAACTCTTCCAACCAGGATAAATCATTTCCACCTCTAATATGATGCTTTGGATGAGCATAAGATGAATAAAACCATGTTAATAAATTGAAACTCGAAGGTTCTTCCCTAAACTCTCGCTTCCTATATTTCTTAGCTATCAAGAAAAGGATATGTGGGTTTAAAAGGGAAGCTTTGTATGTGTCTCCTACGACCATTTTGAGTTTAATTTTGTGGGTGTCACCAAAGAAGATATAACTCTAGTAGAAGGGAAATTGAATGTCATTCCAAGAATCACTTATCGAATAGAGCGGTGTCAACAGATTTCAAAAGAGAACCGGATATACGGGAAAATGGATTGAGATTAGAGTTATATAAAATTGTTGCGACTTTCTTTTGGGACTTTTCAGATAGGTCTGTTAGGAAATTAAGGTTTCATTGCTTCAATTATTAAGTCAATTAGTTGCGTGTTGGAAGTACCAAGGTTCTGAGAGGGGGGGGTGAATCAGAACACTATTAACTTATTTCAAAATTGATTACAATTCTTGCAATTAACAATCCATAACTGAATATATTCAAACTATGCTGGAAAAATGTAAACATTCACCATGAACATAAAGTAATGACAACTCACAAAATGAAGAGACACCAAATTTGTGCCGAGTGGAAAACCCTCCAAAACCTCACGGTTTCGTCATAGGGAGAAAAACCACTCCATAAACCTGTATCCTTTATTGATTTCCAATCCTTTACAATCAGCAGCAACTACTGCTCAGAGAGTTTAATCCTTTTTAATTCTGTAAATACATCTCATATACATATACAAATGTGTATATGTCATTTATATATGTACACAAGTTTGTGATAAAACTTTCAAACTTCTCATCCTCAGATGAATACATATATCTTTTTCACACACACTCACCTGTATCTAATGATTACAAATGCTATATTTATAGAAATGAAATTCGAATCTGATCAGTTACATGTATCTAACTGAACCAGTTAGAGTTTGTTACACAAACTTCCTTTTAAAAATGCTTTTTGAGAAACTAACAAAACAGTTTTAGTTTTCGGATTTGTTCCTGTCTCAAATCTGGTAATCATTATAAGCTTCCAAAGTGTTTCATTTTTGAGATACTCGAAAATAGTTTCCACAACGTCATTTTTGCAACTGACTGGAAATGCTTGTACATTTCCTTTTGTTTTGAACAAAAAAACTGCATATAATATCCTGGGTTTAACACCCAAAATTATTCAATCTTCTAAAACTGTGTAGAAATATTCCGGGTTTGAAACCCTCTTTAGAAGATATCAAAGATGCAAAACCTGAAAATGTCGAATCAACAGTGTTTTTATCTCAGACCAAATTCCTTTGTCGCTGTTACAAACTTTGGTGAAACTTCATTCAATATTTCATTTATTTTATGAATACTGTTCCATAAAAATTGCCATTTTCATTAGACCCAAAACAGTTTAATTCTAACTGTGTATTTGATTTGAACAAGCATTTAAAAACTTTCATACTTGTGCAACAAACTGAGAAACTTTTTCAAGAAAAAAAACCTTTACTGTAACTGTGCGAGTATTCTTTTCAGTTTTCAACAAACTTCAACTTTGCTCAAAGAATTCACTGTCTTGAAAATTCTTACCTGTGGTGCCCTTTGAATTTCGCGGCTCAACATACCTGTGATGCCCAAGACTCTGCCCGATCCTGTTAAGTTCCTCCTTTTTAATTTGCCCCAAATCCTCATACATGTGAGCAAAGATCAAATATGTAAGAAAATCTTTCACTCTTTCTGTGAAAATTAAATTCATATAGACCTGTAACTTCATTTCGAAATACAAACAATGTATCTGCAAACCTGTTTATGTAACCTTGCATACCCATCAAATGATTTTTGTTTTGCAGAAAGGAATTATCTTAGTATTCGCAGAGAAGAAATGAACCAAAGACCAGTTTGCAAGGTCTAAAACAATACCCACAAACATAACTCCTTTTAATCACAATTTGAAATCCGCCATGCAAAGCCAACACTTGGCGAGAAAAAGCAGGGGACAATAAATAATACGTTCAGTCTGTCAGATTACGGTCTCAAACACTGCCGCCGAAGCAAGTTTTATTTGATTCATATTAAACAACATTATGTTGTGCCATGTTTAATTTTCCTGCCTTTATTTGTTTACCGATTGCCATCATATATTTCACAATAAGTGCCACGTCAAAATGAAGACTTTTCTTGCCAATTGCCACGCGTGCATATATTCCATTTTGCCAACTGAATAGTTTTCGATATGGTCAACAATCTCCCCCATTTTTGATGCAAAAATTTTCACCATCTCATAAATACAAGATAATGAACAGAAATACAATGCTGATTTACCATGAAATGCTAAGTATTAGACCAACTAACCAAAATCAACCAAAAACTGATAAATCAATCTGAGAAATCAATTCTCCAATCGGTGAAATGCATGATTAACCTATGATTGTAACCTGTGATCCAAATCTATGAAATGCTATGGATTAACCAGTGAACCAAACCTGACCAGTAAACCAAACCTATGGAATCCCTGTTAAATGTTGATTACTCCCCCAAAATTTGTGCATCAAAAATCTAACCATCTGCTGTGCATAAATGCTTTCTGTGAAAGGAGCAGAAACCTAACACAGAATAGTAAAGAGTAAAAAATCTTATTCCAGCATGGATTGAGAGAAGACTCCCAATCGATTTCTTAACTGTTCAAACAATTCCCTAGGTAGAGCTTTGGTAAAAATATCAGCAACTTGTAGTTTAGAAGGCACATGAATGAGAGTGACCTCATTTGATGACACATGTTCTCGAATAAACTGCAATTTGATGGCAACATGCTTAGTTCTGGAATGCATAACAGGGTTTTTAGAAATCTAGATAGCACTAGTATTGTCACAAAGGATCGTCATAGGTTTTTGAACATGAATACCCAAATCTGAAAGCTGATAAGACATCCAAAGTAACTGAGTACAACATGCTGTTGCAGCAATAATTTCAGATTCAGCAGTAGAAATAGTGACACATTCTTGTTTTTTACTGTGCCAAGCAACTAACCGATCACCTAAGAAAAATGCAGCACCACTAGTACTTCGTTGATCATCTTTACATCCACCCCAATCAGCATCTGTATAACCAATTAGAGTAAAATCATCATTTTTGGGATACCACAAACCATAATCCAAAGTACCTTGTAAGTATTTAAAGATACGGTGAACAGCATTGAGATGAGATTGACGAGGAGCTGCTTGATATCTAGCAACTTGACATACAGAGTGCATTATATCTGGTCTAGAAGCAGTAAGATATAAAAGACTCCCTATCATAGACCGATACTCCCTTTGATCAACAAGAGGAGATTCATCAATTTTCATCAACTTACATCCAGTTTCCATTGGTGTGCCAACTGGATTACAAGTATCCATTTGAAACCTTTTAAGCATTTCCTTAGCATATTTCAGCTGAGAGATAAACAAACCATGTTCAAGCTGAGAGACTTGAATTCCCAAGAAAAATGTCAAAGGTCCTAGCATAGACATCTCAAATTCAGATTCCATGATTCCTGAAAAAGTTTGTGCTAAATGATCATTAGTAGAACCAAAAATAATATCATCTACATATATTTCAACAGCCAATAAATTTTCATTGTCCATTTTTGTGTACAATGTGCTGTCCACATTTCCTTTAATGAATCCATTTGCAATTAGATGTTTATCCAATCTGGAATACCAAGCTCGAGGAGCTTGTTTTAAACCATACAAGGCCTTTTTGAGACGAAGAACATAATCAGGCTTGTCAGAAGATTCGAAACCTTCTGGCTGTTCCATATAAACTTCCTCCTCAAGGTACCCATTTAAGAAGGCAGTTTTGACATCCATTTGGTAAATAGTGAAATTTTTATGAGTGGCATATGCAAGAAAGATTCTAATTGATTCCATCCTTGCAACTGGTGCAAAGGTTTCACCAAAATCAATTCCTTCTTGTTGTGCATATCCTTTGCAAACAAACCTGGCTTTATTCCTGATTACTTCCCCTTCCTCATTCAGTTTATTGCGGAATATCCATTTTCCACCAATAACATTTTTATCATTAGGCCTGGGAACAAGTTCCCAAGTCTTGTTTTTCTCTATCTGATTTATTTCATCCTGCATAGCATTTTCCAACTGGGATTTGATAGAGCTTCAGTTACATTCTTTGGTTCAAAATCTGCTATCAAACAAAATTGTTCAGCAATGTTTACTTGTTCTCCTATTTTGGCTTTCCTTCTAGTTAAAATTCCTTTATCAATATCTCCAATAACTTGAGACTCAGGATGTCTCTTAGCTATTATTCTAGAAGGTGTTTTTAACTTTGATCCATCACTAGTTATTTTAGGATTGGAACAATTTTCTGGTTCTATTTTTCCTGCAAGTTCATCTTCATCATCAGTTTCAACTTTATCATTTTCACAATTTTCATTATGTAAACTTTCTGACTTTTGAAAGGATAAACCTTCATGTTCTTCTTTGTCATTACAGCATACAGATGTTTCATCAAACATGACATTTATAGCTTCTACAATTTTGTTCAGCCTTTTATTATAGCATTTATATGCTTTGCTATGTGTAGAGTACCCAAGAAAAATCCCTTCATCAGACCTTGAGTTAAAGTTTTCTAGAGAATCATCATTCTTTCTGATAAAACATTTGCAACCAAATATTTTAAAGTTCTTGACATTTGTTGTTTTCCCATACCATAATTCATATGGAGTATAAGTTGTTCTAATTCTAATTTGTGCTCTATTTAAGATATAGACAGCTGTATGAACAGCTTCTTTCTAGAACTTGTCAGGCAACTTTGCTTCATTCAACATGGTCCTGGCCATTTCCTTGACAGTTCTATTTTTTCTCTCTACAACACCATTTTGCTGTGGTGTCCTAGCAGTAGAGTATTGTCTTTTTATACCTTGTTTTTCACAATACTCAATAAATTCTTGTGAAGTGAACTCTCCTCCCCTATCTGATCTTAAGCATTTCAGTTTTAAATCAGTTTCTCTTTCTACCATCTTTCTAAAAATTTTGAAACGTTCAAAGGCTTCTGATTTATGTTTCAGAAATGTTACCCAAACCATCCTTGAATAATCATCTATGAATAGCATGAAATATCTTTCATCATTTAATGAGGCTGTTTTGGTTGGACCACATAAATCAGTATGTACTAGTTCAAGTGGTCTATTTGACAAATATTCTTTTGTTTTAAAAGAAACTCTTGTTTGCTTGCCTTTAATACACTCTTCACAAATAGTTGCAGGTTTAGTTATTTGCGGTAGCCCCCTGACCTTTTTGTTCTTGCTGATTCTAGCAAGATTATCAAAGTTCAAATGTCCCAGTCTTTTGTGCCATAGCCAATTTTCTTCCACTTGACTCATAAAGCAGGTATTGACCAAAGAAGTTTCTTGAATAGTTGAATCTATCAGATTATACAGATTACCATTTGTTCTTAACCCACTGGCAATGACTCTATCTTTCCCATTTTTAATATAACATTCTTTTGCATTAAAAGAGATAGAGTATCCATTATCACATATCTGACTGACACTTAAAAGGTTATGTTTCAACCCTTCAACAAAGTATACATCATGTATTGGTGTATCATTGTTTAAGATTATTGAGCCTTTTCCTGTTATATAAGCTCCTGAGTTATCACCAAAACGTACAAATCCTCCATCAAAGTTTTCTAAGGTTTTGAATTTGTTCTTGCATCCAGTCATATGGTGAGAGCAGCCACTATCCAATACCCATGTTGCAGATTTCTGAGCAAATAAGACTGTTTCAACGATTAAGGACTTTTCATTTGTCCTTACTTGTTTCCATATTTGTTTAGGTCTCAAATTTAATTTACACTGATTTGCATAATGACCATAGTAAAAACATTTGAAACATCTAATAACTTTTCTTTTGCCTTGACTAGTGCTGTTTTTACAAAAGATTGCTTTGTGCCCAAAAATATTACAGTTGAAACAATATCCATTGAAAAAAAACTTTGTTTTCTGACTAGTAGATTCTTCAGATGAACATTGCAAGATGTTCAGTTTTTTATCCTTTTCTTCAAGTAAGAGTTTTTGACTTTCTATAATTAAATTTGCTTTTATTAACTCATCTTGAAGTTTTTGATTTTCAGTCTCATGATTTGCAACTGACCTTTTTAACCTTTTAATTTCTTGCAGGGATTTTAGAAGTTCTTCTTCAAGATCTACTTCTATATCTAAATCAGATGAGGATTCAGGCTCATTTGATTCAGATTTAGGAGTATGTATTATTTCAGCCATGAACAACTTTTCCCCTTCTTCATCTGCATCACTGGACTCTTCATTTGAATCTTCTTTTGAAAGAAGACTTTTCTTTTTGAAATCCTTAAATCTTTTATTCTGATTCCAAGGCTTCTTTCTAGAAAACTTCTCAGATTTCTCATCACAATCATCAAATTCAATATTTGGACATCTAGCAGCAAAGTGTCCTAATTGACCGCAGCTGAAGCATTTAGATTTGCCTTTATATTTCTTTGTCATTCTTTTAACCAGTAATGCTTCTAAAGCATCAGTTAGATCTGAATCACTCTCATCATTCTTTTCAGCCTTAAAGGCTGATTCTTTTGATGAAGAACTAGCTTGATTGCTAATTCTCATTTCATATGCAGTTAGAGTTCCTTGAAGTTGATGTAAAGTCATTTTTGAAAAACTTTTCTTTTCTTCTAATGTAGAAATTTTTGTTTCAAATTTAGGTAGTACTGACCTAATGACCTTTGAAACAACATCATGTTCTTCTATGTCTTCACCTAGACCCTTCCTGGCATTCACAACTTCCTCAACTCTTAAAAAATATGCAGCAATAGTTTCATCCTCACTCATTTTCAGATTGTCAAACTGAGTTTTAAGAGTAATCAATTTAGACTCTTTTACTTTGTCATCTCCTTGATAGATAGTTTCAAGTTTTACCCATATATCATTTGCAGATTTGCAATAAATGACTTTGGCAAAGACATCTCTAGTAAGACCACAGAGAAGAGCATATCTAGCCTTCTTATCCAACTCAAATTTTAGTTTCTCATTAGCATCAGTAGGGACTGACGCTGGAACAGTGTATTTTGTTGTTACTACATCCCACATTCTTACATCTAGGGAATGTATAAATGCTTCCATTTTAACTTTCCAGAAAACATAATCATTTCCATCAAATAAAGGTGCCCTATTAAGGAAAGCTCCTTCAGACTGTGCCATAACTTCCAATATCCCAGAATCAATTCCTAAAGGGAATCCTACGCTCTGATACCACTTGTTGGAAGTACCAAGGTTCTGAGAGGGGGGGTGAATCAGAACACTATTAACTTATTTCAAAATTGATTACAATTCTTGCAATTAACAATCCATAACTGAATATATTCAAACTATGCTGGAAAAATGTAAACATTCACCATGAACATAAAGTAATGACAACTCACAAAATGAAGAGACACCAAATTTGTGCCGAGTGGAAAACCCTCCAAAACCTCACGGTTTCGTCATAGGGAGAAAAACCACTCCATAAACCTGTATCCTTTATTGATTTCCAATCCTTTACAATCAGCAGCAACTACTGCTCAGAGAGTTTAATCCTTTTTAATTCTGTAAATACATCTCATATACATATACAAATGTGTATATGTCATTTATATATGTACACAAGTTTGTGATAAAACTTTCAAACTTCTCATCCTCAGATGAATACATATATCTTTTTCACACACACTCACCTGTATCTAATGATTACAAATGCTATATTTATAGAAATGAAATTCGAATCTGATCAGTTACATGTATCTAACTGAACCAGTTAGAGTTTGTTACACAAACTTCCTTTTAAAAATGCTTTTTGAGAAACTAACAAAACAGTTTTAGTTTTCGGATTTGTTCCTGTCTCAAATCTGGTAATCATTATAAGCTTCCAAAGTGTTTCATTTTTGAGATACTCGAAAATAGTTTCCACAACGTCATTTTTGCAACTGACTGGAAATGCTTGTACATTTCCTTTTGTTTTGAACAAAAAAACTGCATATAATATCCTGGGTTTAACACCCAAAATTATTCAATCTTCTAAAACTGTGTAGAAATATTCGGGTTTGAAACCCTCTTTAGAAGATATCAAAGATGCAAAACCTGAAAATGTCGAATCAACAGTGTTTTTATCTCAGACCAAATTCCTTTGTCGCTGTTACAAACTTTGGTGAAACTTCATTCAATATTTCATTTATTTTATGAATACTGTTCCATAAAAATTGCCATTTTCATTAGACCCAAAACAGTTTAATTCTAACTGTGTATTTGATTTGAACAAGCATTTAAAAACTTTCATACTTGTGCATCAAACTGAGAAACTTTTTCAAGAAAAAAAAAAACCTTTACTGTAACTGTGCGAGTATTCTTTTCAGTTTTCAACAAACTTCAACTTTGCTCAAAGAATTCACTGTCTTGAAAATTCTTACCTGTGGTGCCCTTTGAATTTCGCGGCTCAACATACCTGTGATGCCCAAGACTCTGCCCGATCCTGTTAAGTTCCTCCTTTTTAATTTTCCCCAGATCCTCATACATGTGAGCAAAGATCAAATATGTAAGAAAATCTTTCACTCTTTCTGTGAAAATTAAATTCATATAGACCTGTAACTTCATTTGAAATACAAACAATGTATCTGCAAACCTGTTTATGTAACCTTGCATACCCATCAAATGATTTTTGTTTTGCAGAAAGAATTATCTTAGTATTCGCAGAGAAGAAATGAACCAAAGACCAGTTTGCAAGGTCTAAAACAATACCCACAAACATAACTCCTTTTAATCACAATTTGAAATCCGCCATGCAAAGCCAACACTTGGCGAGAAAAAGCAGGGGACAATAAATAATACGTTCAGTCTGTCAGATTACGGTCTCAAACACTGCCGCCGAAGCAAGTTTTATTTGATTCATATTAAACAACATTATGTTGTGCCATGTTTAATTTTCCTGCCTTTATTTGTTTACCGATTGCCATCATATATTTCACAATAAGTGCCACGTCAAAATGAAGACTTTTCTTGCCAATTGCCACGCGTGCATATATTCCATTTTGCCAACTGAATAGTTTTTCGATATGGTCAATAGGTGGGAAAGTTATTTACATATATAGTTTTTATTGTTGTTCAACAATGGTATAATCTGTACAATCCACTCACCATGCTAGCATTGGTATTAGAGCGAATTGATCATGTGCATGTGAAATTAGGAATGGAGGGCAGCTGTTACAGCGCATTCAATAGAAACAAGTGGAGAGGCTATTGTATTGATAGTTAACGAATTTGCAACTGTCAGTTTGAAGGAAAAATGTATTGAAGAAAGTCGCTTCACTTTCCTTTACAACGACTTCTCCAGTGTTAGATCGAGCATTGATAAGCATTTTTTATTGCTGGCATTGATGTTAATGATTCCCTAAGAAGAGCACTCTTATTTAAAATTATTTCCTTACATCTACTTCGAGGAGACAAATCTAGCGCTAAATCAGGGAAAGTATTAGGCATTCTTCATTGTTGGGCGTTAGACTTTGAATGCTCGTGCAAATTTTATATGCAGTACCTCTTTTTCCTTACGCTACACTGAATTTTGTTGCGAATGCTACGTATAGGAGTGGCAGAAGTAAACCAGATGTTGGAGAATAAATTAAAGCGTAGTATATACTGTTGATCTCAAATAGGGGAGGTGGAGAATGCTACATTTTTGTATTGTTGTCTATGATACTCATTGACAGTCAAACGTTGCCAGTATACATTTTCAGATGCCTCCTGCTATTCCAATGCTGAGTCAATTGTGAAGACCTATTTTTAACTTAGTATCTATTATTTAGTGCTATAATTTAATAGATACAGTAAAAGATGATAGCCCGTGAGAGGAAAATAAATTGCGGAAAAAATAAAATATATGTGCTGCTGCACAATAACAAAATTCTTCTTTCACATTGCTTGAGTAAAAAATATTTACATGAGTTCTTTATATAGAGAACTTTAGATACATTAAGAAAATTCTAGAATATAGGCCGACATATTATTTTTATTATTTTACCTAACCCTAAACTTCTAGAATTTACCTAACCCTAGCCGACATAAAAGTATAAATAAAAATAAATAAGAAAAACTTAACCTATAGCTGGTAGAAATTTCTAGAATATTTTAACACTCCCCCCTAATTTCTACCAGAAACTATATTAATATTTACAATGCCCAAAACTCTTCTCAAAAATTCAAATTGCTCTTGTGCTAAAGCCTTTGTAAATATGTCTGCAAATTGTTCTTCAGATCTGCAATGCTGTAGATTGATTTCTCCATTGTTCACTAACTCCCGAATAAAGTGATATCTAGTATCAATATGTTTTGTCCTCTTGTGAAAAACATGATTCCTTGACAGTGCAATGGTGGACTTGTTGTCACAATAGATTATAGTTGGCTCCTCTTGTTCATGCAGTAGATCCTTCAAGACTCTTCTCATCCACACTGCTTGACATGCTGCTGATGTTCCTGCTACATACTCTGCTTCTGCTGATGAAATTGTCACTATAGGCTACTTCTTTGATGCCCATGCTACAACACCTATTCCAAGATGAAATGCATATCCAGATGTACTTTTTCTATCATCAATACTTCCTGCAAAATCACTATCTGTATATCCCACCAACTGAAATTTATTTGAAGTAGAATACAATATGCCATGATTCATAGTTCCTGCAATGTACCTCAATAATCTTTTTCCTGCTTGCCAATGTGAATTCTTTGGTGCATCCATAAATCTTGAAATCAAACTTACTCCATACATTATATCTGGTCTAGTTGCTATGAGATACATCAAACTGCCAACCAATTTTCTAAATATAGTTGAATCAAAATCAATCTCATTATCTTCTCTACTTAGTTTTGTGCCTATTGCCACAGGTGTAGAAACTGGACTACAATTTATCATTCTAAACCTTCTCAAAACATCTTTTGCATATTTATTTTGACAAATGAAAATTCCCTTATCATTTTGTGTTACTTCAATGCCAAGAAAATATTTCATCAACCCCAAATCAGTCATTTCAAATTCCTTCTTCATTGCTGATTTAAACATGTCAATAGAAAGATTACCTGTAAAAATCAAATCATCAACATACAAGCAAACAATTAAAATCTGACCTTGCTCATTGACTTTGGTGTATAGAGTAGGCTCACTAGTACTTCTGTTGAATCCATTGCTTATCATGTATGAATCTATCCTGCTGTACCATGCTCTTGGAGCTTGCTTCAATCCATAGAGTGCCTTCTTTAACCTGTAAACTTTGTCTTCATAACCTTTTATTTCATATCCTGGTGGCTGCTGCACATAAACCTCTTCTTCTAAATATCCATTCAAGAAGGCTGATTTAACATCCATTTGATAAACCTTCCATTCATTTTGAGCTGCAATAGCTAGTACCATTCTAACAGTGTCAAGTCTTGCTACAGGTGCAAATGTTTCATTATAATCAACTCCATATTCTTGAGAAAATCCTTTAGCTACTAGTCTTGCCTTATATTTGTCAATTTCTCCATTTGCATTATACTTAGTTTTATAAACCCATTTTACACCAATGCAATCTTTTTCCTTAGGAAAATCAACTAAATCCCATGTATCATTCTTCTCAATGGATTCCATTTCATCATTCATTGCATTAATCCAATGTTCTTCCTTAATTGCATCTTCAAAATAAATAGGATCTTGAGCAAATAAAGCAAAATTTGATTGCAAATCTATCCTATCTCCTTGATCATAAATTTCTTGCAAACTTCTAGATTTCTTGCTTTTAAGCTTTGATCTTAATGATGCAAGTGTAGGATTTGATTCATCACTTACTTGTGGACTTGAAGATTCTCCTTGCTCAATTTCTCCTTGTGTACTTCTTGATGGTGTTCCTCCTTGTTCATTTGATTGATCTCCTTGGTTTTCTTGATCTTTTTCTTCTTGTTCATTATATGGCAATGCTGCAACACCTGTAATTGTTTTGTCTATGTTTCCATCCCAAGATTCTTCCTCTTTGAACACAACATCTCTACTTACAATGACTTTCTTGGTAATAGGATTAAACAACTTATATGCCTTAGATTGTTCATCATAACCAATAAAAATGCATTTTTCACTTTTATCATCCAACTTACTTCTTGTTTCCTTGGGCACATGTGCAAATGCAATACAACCAAATATTCTGAAATGAGAAACACTATGATGCTTACCACTCCATGCTTCTTGTGGAATCTTGTCCCTTACAATCTTCGTTGGACTTCTATTCAAAATATAAACTGTGCAAGCTACTGCTTCAGCCCAATACTCATTAGGTAGATTCTTTCCTTTCAACATGCTCCTTGCCATTTCCATTATTGTTCGATTCTTTCTTTCTGCAACACCATTTTGCTGAGGTGTGTAACTTGTAGTAAACTGCTTCTTTATTCCATGATACCTGCAATAATCCAAAAACTCATTTGACTTGAATTCACCTCCTCTATCTGATCTCAATACCTTGATGGGTAGGCCACTTTGTTTCTCAACCAATGCTTTGAATTCCTTGAACTTTCCAAATGCCTCAGATTTATATTTCAGAAAATAAACCCATGTTTTCCTACTAAAATCATCAATGAATGTTAGAAAATAAATGCTTCCCCCTAAAGATGGTGTTTGCATTGGACCACATATATCAGTATGCACAATTTCTAAAGGTGCCCATGCTCTATATGACATTCCCTTTGGAAAACTTGTTCTATGATGCTTAGCCAAAATACAACTTTCACATGAACTTAATGGTGCTTCAATAGGGGGTAAGCCTCTTACCATTTCTTTCCTTTTCAATAAACACAATCCTTTGAAGTTAAGATGACCATACCTCAAGTGCCATATCCATGCTTGATCTTGACTTGATGCCTTGAAACTTGCTTCAATATTCTCCATTAATTCATTTTTCATTTGAAGTGGGAACATTCTGTTATTTGTCATTTCAACCTTTGCAATCACCTTATTACTAGGAGGAATATCAAATATAGTGCACACATTATTTTCAAAAACAACTCTATAACCCTTTTGAGAAAGTTGTCCCACACTTATGAGATTATGCTTCAAACTAGGTACAAAATAAACATCAGGAATAGACTTCTTACCAAGCTTTGTCATCACATTAATTGCACCTTTACCCATGACTGCAACTGTATTATCATTCCCCAATTTAATTTCTGATTTCACTGAAGTATCCAAACTTTCAAACAAGTCTTTATTTCCTGTCATATGGTTACTGCAACCACTATCTAGAAACCAAATGTTACTTGAACTTTCTTGAGCTACATGACAACTAATGAACAATGTCTCAGAATTACTCTCAGAAAAATTTGCAGTTTGCTTTCCCATATCAGCTTGCTTCTTTCGACATTCATTTGCAATATGACCATACTTCTTGCAATAGTAACATTGAACATTCGATTTGTCATACCTTTGTGATGCTTGATTGTTATAGCGTCCCCTTGAATTGAAACTTTGATTTCTCCATCCTCCTGGATCTGGACTCTTCCTTTCTTCTCTTTGAAAATTGCTTCTTCCTCTTCCTCTTCCTCTGAATCCTAGATTTCCTCTTCCTCTGCCTCTGCCAAATGTCATTTGTGCTTTGAATGCACTCTCCAATGAGGTATTATTATTCCTGTTCAATCTCAACTCATAATTTTTCAAAGTACCAAACAACTCATCTATTGAATATGTTGACAAATCCTTAGTTTCCTCAATTGGCACAACAATAGTATCAAATTTAGTAGGCATACTTCTTAAGATCTTTTCTACAACCTTTTGATCTGTTAGTTCATCACCATTCATCCTTATTTGATTAACCAAATTCATAACACGATTTTCAAATTGATCTACTGAATCAGAATCACTCATTTGCAAGTTTTCAAATTCTTTCCTGAGTCCTTGCAATCTGGCAAGTTTTACCTTACTTGTACCTTGATATGTTGTTTCCAGAATATCCCATGCTTGCTTGGCTGTAGTGGCTGGCTTAATCCTTCCAATGACTGAATCATCCAATCCTTGTCCAATTATCTGCAAAGCCCTTTTATTTTTTTTCCTGTTTTCACTCAACTTATTTTTTGCATTAGTGCTCAAAGTAGACTCATCCTGTGGTTCTGTATAACCATTTTCAACTATTTCTGATAAATCTTCAAAATTAAATATTAATTTCATTCTGTATGACCAAGTATCATAATTTTTACCAGAAAATATTGGAATTTGAGTTTGCACACTACTTGATGCCATATTTTAAAATAGTATCTGTAAACCCTAAATTTCTTCCTTTTTTTTAATAATCTGCTATCAATAAAAATATGATATATAATAAAATTGTAGCTTACTCAATTGACTGACTAATCGGCAACATTCTGCTCACCAAAAATAAACATGCAACTTCAGCAATCCTCAAATCCTCAAATCTGCTCTTTTTCCTGCTTCTTCACTTGGCTCTGATACCACTCTGATAGCGGGCAGAGGCAAAGAAATTAAGCAAAAAAAATAAAATATTCGTGCTGCTGCACAATAACAAAATTCTTCTTTCACATTGCTTGAGTAAAAAATATTTACATGAGTTCTTTATATAGAGAACTTTAGATACATTAAGAAAATTCTAGAATATAGGCCGACATATTATTTTTATTATTTTACCTAACCCTAAACTTCTAGAATTTACCTAACCCTAGCCAACATAAAAGTATAAATAAAAATAAATAAATAAAAAACTTAACCTACAGCTGGTAGAAATTACCGTAATATTTTAACAATAGAGAACAAGAGAACGATATAGTTACAAGCATTCAGTGTCAGTTTCTAGAAATTATACATGTAAACTGCAAAATCATCATATTGCAAAAGATTCAGATATATGGATATGCTAGAAGGATGCAGATATTCAGATAGGAAACTACAGAAGATGTGGACCTCCACCTTTTGCTCATTGGTCTGATTGTGGGGCATCGAAAATAGTTACAAGGTATTTAAAATGATTTATCTTTTAGGGCATGTGTAAACTGTTGCTAGATGTGCATTGCTTGGTTTTTAATTTGGAGATATAAGAACAATAAGAGTTTAGATTTGATTGTATGGTAAAGATTGAAGGGGTTTAAATTTCAAAGAAAATATTTGCAAGGGTGTATTAGTGGTTGAAATCAGTAGTTTTGATATGGGCACATATCATATGACTATTTCAAATGATGTTGTATTCAATTGATACCATCAATGATACATTTTGGTAACTCTTTCAAAGATTCACATGTGAAATCAGATGAATATTGTATAACAGGGTCCAATTGGAGGCTAGAGGAAATGGAGGTAGGAGGACATCTATCATCTCGAGCTAGCTTCTCGTTCAGGGATGATTCCTTGCATGAGAAACATTTGTTTCATTTCTAGTACTTTTAGGAGCAAGATGGGGCATGCAGTGATTTATTGGTTTGTGGGTAGTTGAATTCACAAACTTGTTGGGTTATTGTTGGTCTATGGATAGTTGGATCCACAAATTGTCTATCGATAATTGAGTTTGTCTATCATCCCGAGCTAGCTTCTCGTCCAGGGATGATTCCTTGCATGAGAAACATTTGTTTCATTTCTAATCCTTTCAGGAGCAAGATGGGGCATGCAGTGATTTATTGTTTTGTGGATAGTTGAATTCACAAACTTGTTGAGTTGCTATTGGTCTGTGGATAGTTGAATCCACAAACTGTCTATGGATAATTGTGTTTGTCTCGATCCATAGTTTTGCATATATTTATTTGTGGATAATTGAGTAAGTCTCAATTCACAAATGGAGGAGTGTTACTATGAATAATGGAGTGAGTCTCGATTTATAGTTGGCTAGTGATTTTCTTGTGAATAGTGGAGTGTGTCTTGATTCACAAGTAAACGTTGGATAATCAAAACATTTATCTAGACACGAGGAGTTGTTTGGGTTGATGTTGATGCAAGTTGGATAATCAGAACATTTATCCAAACATGAGGAGTTTGGGTTGATGCTCAAGACATTTGCAAATTCTAGGGCACGTCAAGTAAGGGACATTACAGATTCATATCCTCATTTTCTCTCTCCTACCAGGGAACGTCCATTGTACTTATGTGACAGAAGTAGTCCGTGGGGGTCACATTGAGTCCTCCTTCTATCCTTCTTTCACTAATGTAGTTATTTCATTTGCTTTTTTTCAGAGAGGAGTTTTTCCCATGTGGTTTTCTCATTTTCATTGGTTTTGAGAGATTTCATTTGTTTGTATATGGGTATCTCATCAAGCCTTGTAGCCGAAACCCATCCATGCATCCATCATTGCATTCTTCATTAGGGTTTTTAGCTTCTCCCTAAGTTGATCTTAAGGGTGGGTATTGGAGTAACTGGGACATCACTTGATAATTAAGTAATCATTAATTAATTTTTAGGTCTCTTATTACTTTATTCACTTAAGCTAAACTTTGGAGTGTTTTTTTATTATTAGATTGGGTTAAATATAAGTCAAGTTATCTCATTGCATGAGACTAAGATAATTGTCACAATCTAATCAAATTATTATCTAGGGTTTGATTTTTCCTTTTATAAGGATTCTCATTCATGTTATCATTCAATTTAGATTAATTCATTGCACATACAGTTGCTTTTTTGGATAATCTCTTCTCAAAGTTGCATTAGCATATCAATGGTTTTTCTTTTTAGATGTGATAGGCATTTTAGTTGCAGGTGATTTCTAGGAGTTGCATGGTTCACTATCAAATCCAACATCAACTACAATGGGGAGGTAAGAGAGTGGGGTATAAGTTTTTCTAGCAATAATAATGTGAGTAGTTCAATTAGGGAAATTTGGAGGAGGAGATGTCAAAGGGGGGAGAATGGATAGTCTAATACAATATGTTCCTATATAGTTTATGGTAGCACAGGTTCAGTCGTCAAGGACACCAAAGGCAAGGGAAACTATAGAGATCCTATGTGTAGAGCTTGCATAGGTGCAAGAATAGAAGGATTCTCTAGAGATAGAGTGGGATATTCTATAAGTAGATAAATATGGTGTATGAGTGGGGAGAGATGGATTATAGGACAAGAGGCATTATACATAGAAAAAAATGGTTGTGGCATAGGTAGAGAGGTAGTGGTTAAGATAGGAGAAGGATCAAACCAAAGGTTTACTAGGCTTGTAGGGCATCCTAGACATTAGTAGATATCATGAGGGACTCGAGGGATATACAACATATACTAAAATAGAATTAATACCATATATTAGTATATGATAATGTGGAGTTGGTAGAGAAAAGGGAGCCCTCATGTGTAGATTACTTGAGTACTTAGTTAGGGGCTTCAATCATATTGCATTAATTTATTAGGCCACCACAAGCAACACCATCATCAATTCTATTAACTAGGGCACATAAGGGAGAGGGGGATAACAGTATATTCATAACTAGTTGCATGGATGATGGATTTTATGAGGCCATATGTTATTTTTTATTTTTAAGATGTTCAAACATTTGATAATTATATCTATGTTATGCAATTTTTGGAGTGATTCATTGATTTTTTAGATGATGGATTTATGTATGAATGCATTATTCTTTATATCTATAGATAGTTACTTATTTTATGATTGATGGATGTATGTACATGGATATATTATAATATTTTTTTTAAATTTATATTTTATTAAAGCTCTATTAGAGTTAAAAACCTTCAAGTATGTTTTCTAACTTAAAAGGTGATGGTTGGATACTAGTTCTCAGCAATTGATTGTGGAATTTAGCTGAGGCTCTGATACCATGGTTTATATTTTGTACAATGTTCAGTCAAAGTTTCTTGACAAACATTCTTGATTAAGTAATTATCAGTATTTTATAGACGTATTCAGCCATCTATAAGTTGGTAGAACAAAACAAAATTGCTATATTGGAAAGCTTATTTGCCTGAAAGACTTATTCATTGTCATAATAAAAGTACAAAATGCAAAGTGATTGGTTGAATGGGGAAAACATAAAGAATGATTCCAACTTAAATATTTCTATACCAGTGTTAGCTGGCCTTAGAACATCATTGGTTCGTTTGAATTTTTTTTTTAAAAATTCATTTGACAAATTCCACCAAGTGCCGGTAAAATGCCATTGTCAAAGGTTTTTGTAGTGACCAAGGAAATGGTTAACTATCGACCGAAAGACAACATTATTAGTGTCACATTTGGGAAATTATGCATTCATGGATTTTATTCTTAATTGAGTCAAACACCTCACAGACTTGTGGGAATTAATAAACTCTTCATGAGCGGAATGGATGGAAAAGTTATGCAGGTTTTGAATTGGAAAGCAATTTAGCATTTGTGGGCAGCAAAATGAAAACAATTGATGTATAAAAAATGTGTATGTCTTTTTTAAATCATGGTGGGAATTCCTATTCATGAAACATGGGTCAATGAGTTTGACTCATAAAACTACATGGTTGAATTCTGATAGCAATATCACAATTTGACACAGTGTAAAATACCTCCTACTTATCAGTTCTATACAGTTGGATTTCGGCTGTTACATGAGTTTGTAATTCCCTAGCATATTTAACATACCTTTTTAGAATCATGCTTTTAATTATACAAACACCTACTATCACAACTAGTGATTATGAGGGGAAATGCTTCAATTTACAACACTATTTCGTGAGGCAGGTAAATTAGAGTGTGATTCAAAGGAAAACCCTCTGTCTGCTAAAGCAGATATGGAGGCTACCAAGCTTCTTGTTAAAGATAAAGCCAACAGTGCAAGTTCTGGGAACCAACAAAGATGATAAGACATCAATTGGTGAAGTAGTTACTGATTATGAGGGGAAATGCTTCAATTTACAACACTATTTCGTGAGGCAGGTAAATTAGAGTGTGATTCAAAGGAAAACCCTCTGTCTGCTAAAGCAGATATGGAGGCTACCAAGCTTCTTGTTAAAGATAAAGCCAACAGTGCAAGTTCTGGGAACCAACAAAGATGATAAGACATCAATTGGTGAAGTAGTTACTGAGTTTCAAAAGGCAAAAGACCAGCTATTAAAGATGAAATAAAGGTTTAAATTAAAATCAGGCCTCTAAACAGATGAATGACATCATTTTCTTAGTAAATGAATTTTTTTCACTTTTGTTCCAATGTACTATCTTTCTTCCAATTTGTATATTAGGGGAGAGGATTTGGTAGTTGAACATCTTAACTTCGCACTTCTCAAAATCCTACGTGAAAATTTCAAATCACTTTCAATTTTTTACAGCAGCTTATTTGACAAGTCTCCTGCTTATACTTTGGATGAGCATAAGATGAAGAGACCATGTCTTCCATAAACACTCTCTCTCTTCCTGTAAGGGATTATAAAAGATCGGGGTTTCTAGCTATCAAGACATGGATATGTGTTTAATAGGGAAGCTTTGTATGTGTCTCCTAATGACCATTTTGAGTTGAATTTTGTGGCAACACCAAAGAAGATATAACTCTAGCAGAAGGATAATAGAATGTCATTCCAAGAATCAGTTATCGAATAGAGCGATGTCGACAGATTTCAAAGAGAACTGATCTACGGGAAAAATGGATTGAGGTTAGGGTTATATAAAACTGTTGCGACTTTCTCCTTGGACTTCTTCAGATAGGTCAAGTCATCCCTATTCACCTGCAAGGATCTCTACCTCTAGAAATTGGAAATATGATTCATGTTCAAAGCTATTGATGTTTCATCTAACAGGTTGGAAGTTCAACTTCCCGCCACTCTGGGAAAATGTGAAGAACTTGAATATATGAAGCTTTCTTCAAATCAATTGCAAGGCCCAATACCAAATCTTTTACTGGATTAAAAAAAATTATGAGTATGAATTTGTCTTCCAACAACCTTTTAGGCTTGATCCCTGTGTCTCTAAAGTCATTGAATATGCTTTAGTATTTTAACTTGTCATTCAATAACTTCAGTGGAGAGATCCTAAAAGAAGGAATCTTTAAAAATTTGACCGTTGCATCATTTATGGGAAATATGTTTATGTGTGGAGAATGGATGTAATTGCCTACATATAATGTTCGTAATAATCAGCCTAAAGACCACACCAACAAAATTAGAATTTTTGCACCTGTCTCTGGAACCATTACCTTCCTATTATTTTGTTTATTGATCTTGGGACTAATTTACAGGAGGCATAAAATCAAGTTTGATGTTCCCAGTGACACTTTTCCCCTGAAACTTATGGATGATAGGGGTATTTCCTATCAAGAAATCATTAAAGCCACAGATGGATTTAACCAGAAAAAATTGTTAGGGACTGGCAGTTTTGGCTCAATGTACAAAGGTATTATTAGTGATGGTAGAGAGGCCGCTTTCAAGCTTCTGATTTAAAAAAATGAAGTCAGCAAGAGCTTCAGCAGGGAATGCAAAGTGTTGGCAAAGGTTAAGTGCTAAAAATCATATCCTTCTGTCTAGAATTTAGACACAAAATATTGGTTCTAGAGTTCATATCCAAAGGAAATCTGGAGACACTGTCATATTCCAACAGCTACCCATTGACCTTCAGGGAGATATTGATAGCAATCGATGTTATCCATGGATTAGAATATCTGCATCATGATTGTTTTCTGGAAATTGTACACTGTGATCTAAAACCAAGCAACATTCTTATGGACGAGGATATGATGGCACGTGTAGTATATTTTGGCATTGCCCGTAAATATTATGGCTCAGTACCATTGATTCAGGAATTACTTCCACTCTGAAAGGATCCATGGGCTACATTGCACCAGAGTATGGAGTTGCTGAGAAGATCTCCACGAGGGGTGATATTTACCGTTATGGTATTATGTTGTTAGAGATGGTAACTAGAAAGAGTTCAACCAACCATATGTTTGTGGGAGGATTTAACCTCCACAAGTGGGTAAGCATACCTTTTGATGATAAATTTGAGGATTCATTGACATAAGACTGATGAAGGATATAGGAGAATATGAAATAAAGCAATGCCTCAGTCCTTTCTTACTTATTGGGTTGGAATGTTCAAAGGAGTTCCCCAATGAAAGACCCATAGCTAGAGAGCCGAAAAGAGTGTTGGAAAGTATCAGGAAGACTCTCCTTCAAGCTTGAATTCTTTTAGGTTGTGTTAAGAACAAATGTAGCTACACCCACATGTCAACATTATTCCAGATTTTTTTTGATCAAACTTCAGCATGGAATATTTTCACAGTTGTCCTAGTACTGATCACTGCTTGCCTCTATCGTTATAATGTTCATCCTATACACCGCGAATTGGAAACCTCTTCACAAATGAAATTAGTTGTTCTAGCATCACTTACCTTATATGCAGAACTACAAGTTTGTTTGGTTATACCCTATTTCAAGATTAGACTATATGTATGATGTTCTAGCTCTCAAACTTTAACTGTAACAAAGGTGTTCTTCACACAAGCATAAATTGAGTGATATAACTATGATATTG
>VDFB02129445.1:0-10200 GCA_007258455.2 Sequoia sempervirens | reverse complement strand
TCTTTGATCACTACTGTTTTGATCACGAGGGTGGTAGGAGTTGTCATTCCTTTGGCTTCGGCTGGTACCCACATCTTCACTTTTCTTTTCATCATCATTTCGGCTTCCTGAAGGTCTGCCATTGCCCCTTCCGCTTTGACCCCCTCGTCCTTTTTGCTTGCCATCAAATCTTTTGTTCAGCTTCTCTTCCACCTTCAAAGCGAACTGATACACATCCTCAATGGTGGTCATTCTGACTAGGCTTAACTCCTCCTGAATGCTTGGTCGTAACCCATTAAGATATCGGGCTACCTTCTCCTTATTAGCCTCGTGGCGGCCCAGATTCGATGATTATCTGTGAAATCTTAGGTATATATTCTTGCCTACCGGTCACGCTTCCTTGCTTCAACCCTTGCAATTTCTTCAACGGATCTAACTCACCGGTGCCCCGGTATGAGCGCTTCTTCAGTTTTCTCCACCATCGCGATCCCATCTAGTGATCTTGACTTTTCCTCTTCGATTTCTTTCCAACTGGACCTCTTTCCACCAAATACTGGCATGGCCCTTCAGCTTCATTTTCGCAAACTTAACCCGATCTGGGTCCTCTATTTCCTCATACTCGAAATATTCTTCTAGCTCGTTGATCCAGTCGATCAACTCTTCTGGGTTCAGACTTCCGGAATAACTGGGGACTTCTGCTCTGGGTCTTTTCCCGATCTTTGAAATAGCCCTTATTAGCCGCATTTGGTCTTGATCAATTACTTCTTCTTCCTCTTCTACCTCTGAACCTTCTTCCTCTCCTTCATCCTCACTTTCCTCCCTTAGGTTTAACCCTCTTCTCAACTGCTCTTGTAACGCATCAACCTGTCTCTGGAGGGCTGCCAGTGCATCTCTTCCACCAGCATCTCTGCTGCCTCGACCACCTCTAGCACCACCAGCCTACGGGCATCACTCTTGGAGGAATCTTTCGACCTCAACCCACAACCCGCGGTCACAGTGCGAAATCGCGATGCGATGATGCATTACTGCAGCTCAGAAAAACCGGCTCACGATACCACTTGATGAGGGTGCAACCCGGGAACCACGAGGAAAATAACCCACAAATAAGAGACTAAATTTATTATTCAGAGAATGGAACTTCTTACATGCAGAGGATCTCAAATCCCCAAGTTCTACAACATATGCAAGCTACAGAAAGCTACAGATTAACCCTTTCGCAATATGCGAGCTTGTCCCCCAAAAAGTTACCCAAAAATTAGAAAACCCGCCCATAAATAAAGCTCCTCCTTAGTTTGGAGCCAAAACAACATTCAAATTGAGTTAGGCGGTTTTGGCGCCGAAAATTTACAACAAGAAGTTCAAATTTGGAAAGGGCATTTGCAATGGTAACTTCTAGAAAGTGCGCCAACTTCGTGGGGCCATAACTTTTGATCCAGGACTCCGATTCGTGAACCGTTCGAACCGTTGGAAAGCTCTCGAAGTCAAGAACACGCTCAAAATCCGCTACGCTGATTTTGGCAAGTTTTGGGGCCGATCCGGAAGCTCTAAGTGCCTCAAATCCCACTCAGAAGATTTTCAGGTGCAAATCTGGGCAACAAAAACTGCAATATCTTTCCACCCAGGAAGAGAAAATAAAAACCATGAATTGGGAATTTTATTATGACGAAAAGGGTATCCAAAAATGTAAAAACACCTGAAAAATGATAAATTTGAAATTTCACTATTTTTGGGTGATGCAAGATTGCCCTTACACCACTGGATGCTCCTGCATCACTTGCTCTGACTGAGCCAAAGCTTTCTATTCTTTTTGTCCCTAGTTATTTCCATTCCCAGAATATACCCTACTGCACCAAGATCTTTCATTTCGAACTTTGCAGACAATTGAGACTTAAGATAAGAAATCATTATCTTACTATTGCCTATGAACAACATATCATCAACATATAGAGCAATAATAAGAACTCGGTCACTTTCAGCTTTATAATACACACAATGATCACATTTTGATCTTACAAATCCCAATGACAAAACAAAAGTGTCAAATTTATGGTACCACATTCTAGGAGACTGTTTTAAACCATACAGAGATTTCTTCAACTTGCAAACCAGTCTTTCTCGTAAGGAAAGCTAGATGCGGAAACAACTCTCCTAACGTCAAAACCTCAGGGAAGAATGCAGAGATACCTTTAAATTTTCCAACTACAGTCCAATTAAGATGCACATGAAAGAGATTACTAAAATAGAGAAATAGAAAAACACATATGAACACCAGATATACATGGGAAAACCCTTACGGGAGAAAAACCCACCACACCAAGAGAAGTCACTTTGTATTACAGTAACAAATGATTACATACAAAGTTCTGACTTATCTTTCTGATGCCAAATTACAACAACTTTCACAATGATAAATCTTGTACATGAACCTTCAAGTTACAGACTTCACATAATAGAATTCATCTACTGATTATACAATCACATAGCAATTCGTCGATCCATCAAACCAGTCACAAACTGCAACTCTAGAGTATAACCATGTCGCCCCTGTCTGTCGAGCTTCCTCTCAGTAACGGCAGCAATAGACTATCTTCCAACGGTTCCCATTTGGCTCCTCTAATTGGTCCAAGACTCACCACGTAGGATGGTCTCCCAATCGGTCAAAGGCGTTCAACCTATGTTGGCATATCGGTGAGACACTGACCGTGTCTCCCCGATGCCAACACAGTCAGCATTCGATATCACCAAGAGTCGTTTCCATCAGCAAGAGGTTATATCGCTATTCACAAGTCACAATGACTTCAGTTTTCCTTTCGGCAACACTATCGCTCTTCGGTGAGACCACATATCGATATTCAAAGTCACACCGAAGAGTCATTTTGTCGGTAGGACATACCACTCTTGCCAGGACTTCATACCGAGGTCCTAAGACATACCAAAACATTAGCATTTCCATCGGCACCCGTCTATAACTAAGAGGTTTCACCGAGATCTCTTATGTTACTCTGAAGCCATCAACAGTCACCAAGACTATCGTCCTTCGCTGAGAGTTTACTCCAAGATCTTTATGTTACATCAAGCATCGAACGGTTGGCAAGACTTACCACTCTCGCTGAGAGTTCTTACCGAGAACTTTGAGTTACCCTGAGGACTCGTTGTGTTACTCCGAAGCCATACTACTATCGGTGAGACTCTCCATTGGTCACCAAGACTTCATACCGAAGTCTTTGAGTTACTCCGATGACTTCAAACAAAAACGCTATCGGCGAGACTTCCATATCGGTAAGACTTCTTACTGATAGTATCCCTCTCGGCCAAGGGTCTCCCCGATATATGTAGAATGGCCTGTCAGCCAGAGATCTCCACTCGGTAGGACTTCTCACCGAGCCACCATAGGTTATCCCGATGACCCCAATGTATAAGCGTTTAGCGAGACTCCTGCAAGGTCACAACAACCTATACAAATCATAATGTTTCAAAGCTGCTGTCAGCCAGACATTAAAAATCACACCGACTTGGCTCCAATAGAGGTTACAACCTATGATGATTTAGGCATATATTTCTAACAATCTCCCACTTGACGAAGATCACACAGGCACCTTCAGAGCTCAACAAAACTATTGAAAATCATGGGCACTAAGGCCCATCGAACTGGCACACCACCTGAACTTGTCTGTGCTCACTGGCTTTGTCAATGCATCTGTAACATTCTCCAGAGTATCAACCTTTTCCAAACTAACCTTTCCATCCTCCACCATATCTCATACAAAGTGGTACTGTACATCTATATTTTTCGTCCTGGCATGGAAAGTAGGATTCTTTGCCAGACAAATTGCACTCTGACTGTCACAAAAAATAGTTATTTTCCCTGCATCAAAACCAATGTTAGAACACAAATGTTTTAACCAAAATGCTTCTTTACCAGCATGAGTAGCTGCCATGTATTCAGCCTCCGTAGTGGACAAAGCGACTACAGCCTGCCGCTTACTCATCCAACTCACTGCACCATCATTCATCATGAAAATTTATCCACTGGTGGACCTCCTGTATCAATGTCCCTGCCCAATCCCGGAATCCACATAGCCCTCGAATCTTTGAGAGTCCTCTAGCCAGTTCAACTTCAGGTTTCCCATGGTAACCGCAGAAAATCTGAAATTGCCCTTCAAAATGTCACAAAGAAACTCTCTTTTAGCATCTGATATTGTCCTTCTAGGATTAGCCATAACCGACTAAGAAATCCCAACTGCTTGGGCAATGTCTAATACAGGACAAATTTGCATACATGAGACTACCAACCACACTAGCATAGGGTACACTGGTCATGTCCTCCATCTCAGTAGGAGATTTTGGACAATCTTCAATACATAGCTTTGTTCCTTGCAAGACTAGAACAACTAGCTACTTGCAATCATTCATGCAAAATCTCTCTAGAACAGTCTTGATATACTTACTCTGACTGATCCAAAGTTTTCTACTATTCTTGTCCCTAGTTATCTCCATCCCCAGAATATACCTTGTTGCACCAAGATCTTTCATTTGAACTTAGCGGATAGTGAGACCCAAATCAGAAATCGATGGCTTACTATTGCCTATAGGCAACATATCATCAGCATAGAGGAGAGCAATAATAAGAACTTGATCACTTTCAGCTTTATAATAAACACAATGAAGTCAGATTTTGATCTCACAAATCCCAAAGGAACAATAAAATATCAAATTTCTGGTGCCGCATTCCTGGGTATTTGCTAGCATCTGAGACTTCTTTGAATTTTGGCCAGTTTCTCTTCCACCTTTCTCAACGGAGGCGCTTTCGAAACAGGACATATAGATTTCTTCTTCAAGATCACCATGAAGAAATGTTTTTAATACATCCATCGTGACCTCTAAGTCATCGTTAACGCAGTGACAAAGAAATCTGATAGGCGTCAGCTTAGCTCTGAGGAGAAAAAATTTCCCATAATCAATTCCCTCTACGTGGGAATACCCCTTTTCAATCAACCCTGCCTTATACTTTTCCACACTGCCATCTAGACGTATTTTCTTTTTAAATACCCATTTGCAGCCAACAACTTTTATGCCTTTAGGCAAGGGCACCAAACTCCAAGTATCATTCTTTTCCAATGATGTCATTTCTTCATTCATGGCTTCCAACCAAAGAGTCACGAGATCAAACATTTTAAATGCCTCGCCCCAGTCCTAGGCTCATCGGTGCTAGAAATTAAAGCATAGGCACAAGTAGAATCTATCAAAGAGAACCCATACCTATCAGGTTTTTTTCTTTCATGGGTTGACCTCCTCACTTGTTGAGGCTGGGGTTCTTCTTCTTCTTCAGAACTTTCAGAACTACTTGAGCTCTCCTCAGTTTCAGGTGCATTTTGAATTTTCAATTCCTCTTTCTCAAGTGTAGGAGGAATTACAGCTACATCCTTATTGTTTTCTGACTTTATCTCTGACTACAGATCCAAGGTAGAAGGCTTGACTCCGAGAAGATTACACTTCTACTATATACAACCTTCCTACGTATCGAGTTAAAGCTTGTATCCTTTATGCGATACTATAGCCAATAAAAATACATTTGGCTGACCTTGTTCTTCAATTTAGATCTTTTTCTCACTCGGAACATGGCATGTACGCCACGGTAAAAACACGGTATGTCTTAAAGGGCTTCTTACCAAATTGCGCTTCCAAAGGTGTCTTCTCAACAAGAGCAGAATTTGGAGGTGATTAAATTAGGTAACATCGTGGATATAGCCTCGGCCGAACTTCTCCGCCAATCGAGCTCAGGCACTTCGTGCTCTCTTTATCAGCTGTCCTATTGAACCTACGCGGCTCCATTCTTCCTATGGGTATAAAGGTTAACTAGTCTTATGTCTTTTAATCCATGGTCTTTGCAATACCTCGAGATTCATCCAAAAAATCACGCCATTAGCCGGTCCTTAAAAGCATTTAATTTTTTTCTTCGGTTTGATTTTCAAGGACTGGGGCCCCTTAAAGCGGTGAATACTTCCTGATTTGCTTTTCAAAAATAAACAAATGTTTCTTCTTGAATAATCATCAATGAGCGATGTATGAGTATCTTGATTTAGAAGAGAAGGAACATTCGGCTGGATAAACACATTAGAGATGGTATAATCTAGCAAACCCGAGGAGAGGTTTTATGAAATTTGGAATAAAATGAAACCACGGTGTTGTTCCATATATACAATGCTCCGCGAGGAATTCAAATTCAGATTTTAATCTTCAAGCCCTCAGCAGGGTTTTTTTTTTTTCTTCAAGGTTTTTAAACCTTTCCTACTCGATATTGGTCTAGCCTATGATGCGAGAGCATAGTCTTTTCTGTTGGAAGTTTAACTTCCATAGAGTTTGCACTATCAGGAACTTTTTCCTCTTTTTCTCCATGAGTAGTTTTCTGTGACTTTACAAAGACACTATTGCATTACACAGCATGTGCATCGGCTTAATACGGGTACCAGATTCGAGGCACCTCTGAAAAGCTAGCACCGTAGAGGCATCTAGTCATCTTGCAGCCATTTCCAAGGAATGCTGACTTGCGCCAATGTCATTCAGCATACTTAGAAGTAAGTTTCAAAGCCCGGACACAGTATATGCATTACATTATTGATTCCCTTCACTCTGCCATCAGGGAATTGGATTCTGACTCTTCCACGACCAACAATTTCCAAAGTTGAATCTCTTGCCAAGTACACCTTTCCACCATCGTATTCTTCATACTTCGTGTACCAGTCTCTATGAGATGTCATGTGGAAAGATGCTCCAAAATCAATCAGCCAGACATCATCTAATGCCTGTGTAGCCAAGGCTACAATGAAGGAATCTCCATCACTGTGAGAAGAATCATTGTCGGAAGAATACTTCTTCTTCTTCTTCTTCTCCTCTTTACAATCCTTTCAGACATGACCAGGTTGCCCATAGTTCCAGCACTTCACCTTGGAATTCTTGCTAGGAGACTTTGATCTCCCCTCTGATTTCGATTTAGATTTCTTGTCCTTCTTCTTGCCTTTCTCTTTCGACCTTCCTCTAACAGCAAAGGCCTCCTTTGCCATCTCAGAAGATTTCCTTCTCATCTCTTCTGACAACAAAGATGCAACAACTTCTCCCATCTTGAAACTGGATGTTTTACTCCCAATAGCCATCACCAGATGATCCCAAGAGTTTGGCAAAGAACACAATAGAAGCATACAGCGATCCTCTTCTTCAGTCTTCACACCAACAGATGTTAACTGTGCAATCAACATGTTGAATGTGTTCAAATGATCAACTACAGACCCTCCTTCCTGCATTCTCAAACTATACAACTTCTTCCTTAGGAATAGTTTATTCACCAAGGACTTCCCCTGATAAATAGATGCCAGTCTCTTCCACAAGGTAGATGCAGTCTTCTCTTCATGCACATTGAGAAGAATGGAGTCTACCAAACAGAGCCTTATCAGCCCCTTAGACTTTCTATCTGCAAGGTCCCAATCTTCTTGCTTCATGCCTGTAGTTTTCACTCCAGACACAACAATCCAAAGATCACGATCAACCAATAGATCTTCCATCTTAAGTTTCCACAACTCAAAATTGCTGCCATTGAACCTCTCTATTTCAATCTTTCCTGACGTGCTCGCCATCTCAATCTATAATTAGAAATTGACAAACTTCTACAAGACTCCCACTGAACAAAAATGACACAAAAAACCCAACGTACCCACAAGGATAACACAACTGGCCAGGGTCTGATACCACTTGTAAGGAAAGTTAGATGCGGAAACAACTCTCCTAATGTCAAAACCTCAGGGAAGAATGTAGAGATACCTTTAAATTTTCCAACTACATTCCAATTAAGATGCACATGAAAGAGATTACTAAAACAGAGAAATAGAAAAACACATATGAACACCAGATATACATGGGAAAACCCTTATGGGAGAAAAACCCACCACACCAAGAGAAGTCACTTTGTATTACAGTAACAAATAATTACATACATAGTTCTAACTTATCTTTCTGATGCCAAATTACAACAGCTTTCACAATGATCAATCTTGTACATGAACCTTCAAGTTATAGACTTCATAGAATAGAATTCATCTACTGATTATACAATCACATAGCAATCTGTCAATCCATCGAACCAGTCACAAATTGCAACTCCAAAGTATAACCATGTCGCCCCTGTCTGTTGAGCTTCCTCTCAAGAACAGCCACAACGGACTGTCTTCCAACGGTTCCCATTCGGCTCCTCTGATTGGTCCAAGACTCACCACATAGGATCATCTCCCAATCGATCAAAGGCGTTCAACCTATGTTGGCATATTAGTGAGACACTGACCGTGTCTCCCCGATGCCAACACAGTCAACATTCGATATCGCCAAGAGTTGTTTCCATCAGCAAGAGGTTATATCACTATTCACAAGTCACAACAACTTCATTTTTCCTTTTGGTAAGACTATTGCTCTTCAATCAGACCACTTATCGATATTCAAAGTCACACCGAATAGTCATTATGTCGGTAGGACATACCGCTCTCGCCAGGATGTCATACCGCGGTCCTAAGACATACCGAAACATTAGCATTTCCATCAGCACCCATCTATCGCTAATACATTCAACTATCACCAAGAGGTTTCACTGAGATCTCTTATGTTACTCCAAAGCCATCAACAGTCGCCAAGACTATCATCCTCTGCTGAGAGTTTACTCTGAGATCTTTATGTTACATTGAGCACCGAACGGTCGGCAAGACTTACCACTCTCGCTAAGAGTTCTTGCTAAGAACTTTGAGTTACCCTAAGAACTCATTGTGTTACTCTAAAGCCATACTACTATCGGTGAGACTCTCCATTGTTCGCCAAGACTTCATACTGAAGTCTTTGAGTTGCTTCGATGACTTCAAACAGAAACATTGTCAGCGAGACTTCCATATCGGTAAGACTTCTTACCGATAGTATCCCTCTCGGCCAAGGGTCTCCCCGATATACGATAGAATGGCCTGTCAGCCAGAGATCTCCACTCGGTAGGACTTCTCACCGAGCCACCATAGGTTATCCCGATGACTCCAATGTATAAGCATTCGGTGAGACTCCTGCAAGGTCACAACGACCTATACAAATCAGAATGTTTCAAAGCTGCTTGTCGGCCAGACATTAAAAATATCACACCGACTTGGCTCCAATAGAGGTTACAGCCTGTGATGATTTAGGCATATATTTCTAACATTTCTTTACCTTTTTCCACAAAGTGTTCCAGCTGAGACATATAAATTTCTTCTTCAAGATCACCATGAAGAAACGATGTCTTCACATCCATCTGTTTAATCTCTAAGTCACACGCTGCTACAAGTGACAAAAGAATAATAGATGTCAGCTTAGCTCTGAGGAGAAAATATTTCTCCATAATCATTCCTCAACTTTGGGAATAACCTTTTGCAGCTAATATAAGCTTTATGCTTTTCACAACGCCATCGGACCAATTTTCTTTTTTAAAATGCCATTTCGCATTGCTTTGCTTTTCTTCCTTTAGAATGGCGCAAACTCCGGGGTATCATTCTTTTCTAATGATTCCATTTCTTCATTCATGGCTTCCAAGCAGGTTTGGAATCGGACGCATTTTAAATGCACCTCTTTCCATGATCTGGTTCATCAATGCTAGAAATTTAAAAGCATAGGCAAGAAGTAGAATTTCATCAAAGAAAGCCCGTACTATCCGGGGTTGTTTCCTTTCACAAGTTGACCTCCTCACAAGCTGAGGATGAGGTGGTTCTTCATCTTCTTCAGAACTTTCAGAGCTACTTGAGCTTTCCTAAGTATCAGGTACATTTTGATTTTCCAATTCCTCTTTATCTAGTGTCGGAGGAATTTCTGCTACATCCTTTTCATTTTTGATTTTCTTCCGCCAATTTTGACCAGTCGATCCAATCGCGAGGAAGGCTTGACTCATGAAGATGGTAGCTATTGGCCGCAAAACCTTCTCCGATCTCATGATTCCAAAGCTTGTATCCTTTTATGCCAGCACTATAGCCAATGAAAATACACTTTATAGCTTTGTTTTCCAACTTAGATCTTTTTTTAAACGACACATATGCATATGCCTCATAGCCAAAGACACAAATATGTCTCAGAGAGGACCTCTTTCCAGACCATTCTTCCAAAGGCGTCTTCTCAACAAGAGCAGAGTCAGGAGAACGATTTACCAAGTAACATGTTGTAGAGACTACTTTAGCC
>VDFB02129440.1:0-12565 GCA_007258455.2 Sequoia sempervirens | reverse complement strand
TAGAAAGAAAGCACTAATAATTTCCAACTACTCCCCAGGCTCACACGAAGTGCAAGGGGAAAGTGAAAACAAACCAATGCCCTCTTTGGGTAACACAAAAAGATAACATAGCAAGCAATGAATATTACTCCCCCTAATTAAACTATGTTCTTAGATTAACGCAAACAACAAGGATAGTTTAAAAAGTTTGAGGGAACGAATAGCCCTGCAAGCAAATGTTAGATGTTTTATCCCACTTTCTTCATCAACTTCACAAGAATATGCTACAAAAAGTTAGCAAAAAACACCAATATCCTTACAAGAATAGTGTTAGGGGGTTAATACTTGAAAATAGCAAAAAATCGAAGTGAAAATGACAGTTTTACCTTTCAAAATGTGTTGCTTCATGGTGACAAGGCAACACCCTCCGCAGTAAATCAAAGGTGCAAATACTCTTCCAGAGAAAAAAATCAGGGCACAACGCCTCTCATGAAAAAAAAAATCAGTGGGCATAATCACCCCTTCAAGAAAAATCAGGGCATAGTCGCCTCTATGAAAAAATCGTAGGGGCGAATCACCTTTCCAGAAAAATCACGGCCAGAATCACTCATGAAAACCAAGGGGCCACCCTTCTATAGAAAAAAAGTGTTAGCACAAAAATTTGAGCTGGGTGTAGTTTAAACTTTCCGCAAAAGGCAGCCATAAATTTTAGTCAAGGAGGGGCTGAGTCGCCTGCGAGAAAAAATAGGGCGCAGTCGGCCTCTTTAAAAAACAGGGCGGTCGCCTTCATGAAAAAAACAGGCATAGTCGCCTGCGGAAAAATCAGCAAATTTCCTCTCATGAAAATCAGGGCATAATCACTCTTCTAATGAAAATGAGGGGTGTAGTCGCTTCCTTCATGGAAAAAAATCAGGGCGACCGCCTTCCGCGGAAAACTAGGGCAAACACTCTTCAAGTAGAAAAAAAATCATGGGCGCAGCCAAGAAAACAACCGGGGCTTAGGTCACCCTTCACATGTATTCCTCCAAAAATCTAACAACAACTAACGTTAAATTGAGGAACCCGCTTGTGGGTCCCACCGGGCATGCCAAAAATGTGATACCAAAATGTCTAACCTATTCTAAGCAACTAAAATGCAATGGAAAAACATAAGGAAACACCTCAAGATTAGCCTAAGAAATTTGTAAATGCAAAGAGGAAAGTGTTAAATGATGACAAATGGATATACCTCCCTTCTTGCAGCTGAAACTCCTTGGTTGGCCCTTAATTTTGATGTGCTTTGTATGCTCCTTGATGGCTCTTGATGTGGCTAAATGAAGGATTTGACTATGTGCTTGAATGCAAATGTAAATGGATGAAATTGATGGCTAGATGAGTGCACAAAATGGCAGCATTTAGTTGAAAAATGGCTAAGTATTTTGCAATGACTTAGAGGAACGGGTATTTATAGAGAAACTTGAATTCTCTAGAGAATTCAATGGTTGGGATTTATCCAACAAGGCCAAGATGAAGGGCTAAGGTGAGTTGAGGACTCACAAGCCCCTCAAGCATTTCTGGACATGGATTGTGAGATGGCTATAAGTGAGGTGTGGATGTAGGTGATGTGGAAGGGAGGTACATGAGGTGGACAAAAGACAAGTACCTTCCATGTACTTTGATGTGACCTTTCAATGATCACATGGGGAGAGGGAAATCTTTGGGAGAATAAAAGTGAATTAAAAATTCACAATGATTAGAAGCACCCAGTGGATAAGACAAGGTTCCTTAAAAAGGTGGGAATTTGTCACATGTGACTTGATGTAACAAGTCAAAGATTCTAGAAGATGCATGGAAAAAGGGGATTCTAGGAGGAATAAAAGTGAATTAAAAATTCACATGGGGAAGAGAGGAGCCTAGGGTGAATAAAAAAGGAATTAAAAATTCCTTGGGGGATGGGGAGAGTTGACCAAGGTACTAATTAGGTTTGACTAATTAGTAATTAGAGGATAATTAGTGGTTAATGAGGATTAGAAACCAACTTGCAAAAGTTGGAGGATGTGACACATCCTACTCAAGGATTATTAGGCATGTGCACATCCTTAATGAAGAGATTAAGAGATGGATTAGGATTAGATGAAAATGACATGTGAGGAATTAAATAAATGTAATATTTATTTAATTCATTTGATGAAAAGAGGATTAAGGTAAGGTATTTAATTATTAATTAAATACCTTAGGGATTTGAAAAAATTAAGGATATTATTTAATTAACTCAGATAAGAGGATGTTTAGATTAAAAGTGATAAATTTGGATAAATTAAGTGTTCAAATTTGGATGTCTACACATATAAAGACCATCTCACCTAACCTTTGCATGTTCTAAGAATTTAGCCCTTTTCATAGTCATCATCGATCAAATAAAACCTTTAGCTTGCACTTAGGCTACTCTTCCTAAGTCTTGAAATCAAACAATTGGCTATCTATCACCCGCATCACTTGAGGTTCACCATTCTTGAGTTAGGGAAACATACCTTTATCCTTGAGTAGGGAAATCCTTTTGGAGTCCATCATCTCCTACATACCCTCTCTTGATCATTGTTCCTTGTGTCTATCCATCATAACACAAGTAAAACCTTTACATCATAACCAACTTTGGACCTAGAGTTTCCTTTTAGCTTTTGCATTCTTAGCTTGTCATATCATACCATACCATTTTCATATCCCATCTTAGAATCATATCCTTTTCATTTGCATCCTAGTCTTAGGTCTCATACATTATCCTATCTTGGATTGAAAATCAAAACAAATCACTTTTGACCCTAGAACAAGAGCAAAAAAGTTTCAAGACGAAGGGAACCCTTGGGGAAAATAATTTAATGAGGAAGATCACATTAGTGTTGGAACTAGTGAAAAAAGTGAAACTGATAGTGAATAAATAACACAATCCACCATAAATGAAGCTCTTAATGATAATAGATTCACTAAACTTCTTACAGAGTTAGTCAAACGTAACCCACAACAATACTTCAAGGCCCTTGCTAATGAAGGAATCAAAATGCCTCCTGATTTTGACATATCATTACTCATAATGAATGACCAACCTAAATCTAGTGAATCTAAGAATCCCAAAACAAACAACGATGGTAGGATCAAAGATCATAGACCCTTTTGTCTACAACATGGTTACAAGTGATCTTCAAAGATATCAAAACCTGCACCTACAAACGATCCTATTTTGGATGAGCTTAGAACATTAAGACAAGAATTGGATACTCTCAAGAACAGTAAAACATCGACTCACAAGTTCTCCATTGAATACATATGTCCTTATCCCTTTGATCCAAGCATACCAATGCCACCTTTTCCTAACCATTGGGACATACCAAAACTTGACAAATATAATGGAAAAGGAGATCCTAAGAACCACTTAGGACAATTTTGTGCCACTACCATGGAATTTGCAGTTGATGAAACGTACCTTATGAGATTATTTCCTCACAGTCTAGGAGGAGAGGCTATGGAATGGTTTTCATGATTACCCTTGGCCATCAAATATTTTCAAGAATTGGCTGATAGATTTGTCTCCAATTATAGTTTCAATTGTGACCTTAAAGTGACCATGACAAACCTTTTCAACACCAAACAAAAACAAGGTGAATCTTTTGTGTCATTTTTACAAGGATGGAGACATTTAACAAAATGATTGCATTATTCCATTCTTTATCAAGAATTGGTTGACCTCTTTTGTCAAAATTTGAACAAAGAAATCAAAAGGGAACTTCACCTCAAACACTTGGATTCATTTGATGAAGCCATAGAAATGGGATTTTGAATTGAACAAACCCTCATTGATGATGGAACTATTAAACTTAATAATGACAAAGATAAAAAATTGAATTCAAACAAGACCCCTTTTTGGGTTACGAACAAGAATGTAGTCAATGACGGAGTTTTCGATGCAAAAATAACTAAAGCATCATCACCTATTTACAATCTCAAAGGTCCATCTTCAAATAAAGGAAATGAAAAACAAAGAAGTTTCCCCAAGCAAAATTTTACACCATTGGGACAATCACTTGAATTTGCATTAAAAGAACTTGAAACCAATATTATAACATTACCTAAAATAAAGGAATATAATCCACAAGTCAAACCCCCATGGTGGAATGAAGATCACTTTTGCGACTATCATAGACATAAAGGACATAAGACAAATAATTGCAATGAACTTTGACATTTAATACAGGACCTTATTGATAACGGTAAGATAACAATTGATAGACACACTTCTTCTAGTAACTCTAATCACAAGGTGTTTAAAAACCCTTTCCCTAAGCATGACAAGGATAAAGGAAAGGATCTTGAATCTGGTGATGGTGTAAACTATACTACTGTTAAGTATGATTATACCATACATAACATCAGTGAGGTTGATAATCATGTCAACACTTTCATCCTAAAAGGAAAAGAACTTGATTGCAAGGTTACTACCTACAAAGGCACCGTTACCCTTGAAGGTTCTAATGCAAAACCTGCTACACCCGCTTCACAATACAACCTCATGGAGCACTTAGGAAAAACACCCACACAAATTTCTATACTCGAGCTACTATGCCTATCTCCTAAGCATAAAGCTATCCTAGATAAAGCACTTGCTACTACTATAGTTCCTACAGACCTACATGTAGATCAATTCCAAGCTATGGTGGGACACATTACCTCTCCTCATACTCTCAATTTTATTGAAAATGATGATTCATCCCTTTGACAACCACATAACACAACTTTACACATTGACGTCCTCATCCATAATGTTAAGATCAAGTGAGTTTTGATAGATGGAGGAGCATGCCTTAATATTTATACTCAAGAATTGATCACAAAATTAGGGTTCTTTGAAAATGCAGTTGATCCAAGTAAAAAGATTAACATAAAGGCATATGATGAAGAGGAATGCTCATCTAAAGGATCAGTTACTCTACCAATTAGAATTGGCCCTGTGGTAAAGGATGTGGTTTTCCAAGTCCTTGATCTCCCACTGACCTATAATATCCTCCTTGGAATACCTTGGATTCATGCAATGCAAGTAGTACCTTCTACATACCACCGGTGCATTAAATTCCCCCACAATAGTGTTTAAATCATAATACGAGGAGATCCAAACCCTTTCATGTATTGCCACAATCTAAGCCCTAAAATTGAAATCACAATCCCAAGCAACTGTGAAGCATTTCCTTCCCAAGCATATGTTGATCCTGAGTCCTTCAAAGCATCTTCCTCAAAATCCAATGCAGCCGAGATCAAAATACAAGTAAAAGAACAAGGAGTAGGAGAATATACCTTGAATCGTGCCCTTTGCATTAGAAAGATACCTTTATCTCCCCACACCTATGGCAAACCACAGATGACTAAGAACACATCAGATGCAGATACTATAATGATTTATAAATCAACTACTTTCAAAAAATGGGGAGCCCTTTATAATGAAACATAAGAAGCTGATCTCCTAAAATGGTTATACAAAGATGAAGATACAAAAAAAGAACTGACTGAAATAAAGATTCCTGTTGAAAAATATGGTAAAGGATTTGATCTTATGAAAAAAATTGGATATTATGGTAAAAGTCCTCTTGGCTTATAGAAATAGGGTATCTTGGAACCAATACAACCTACTCGTACACAAAAAGTCGTTGGTTTAGGATATGATGTGCAAAAGGATAAGACCTTGAGTACCGCGCGTGCTTCAAGTAAGGAAGTAGAGTCCTATAATGCTACACAGACAAATGAGGAAAGTGCCATTGATGAATTCATTGAAATTTATGACTATGATAGTGTCCCTACCCTTGAACCCAATCATAATATTTGTACCCTTGACTCCATTCAAAATTTTGACTTGAATCATGATTCTTTACCCTTGGTTCACCCTGAACTCATTGATTTAGATTAGAAGGGACCACCACAACTGGATGTATTTGAAAATGATGAGGCAATCATAAAATTTCGAGGAGCACGAGAAGACACGCCTCTTGAGGATCATAAAGCAGGATTCATCATAGAACTCAACAGTGCGGCTTATTTTGGGGGAAGTGCCAAGCCTTTCAGTTGCAAAATTATTGAAAATATAAATAGGTCTTCTAGTGAAAACCACTTTGCGACACTACTAGACCCAACAAAAGTAAAAATAAAGGACATATCCAAGGGTGAAAACATCTCTGAGGCACCCAAGGATGGAAGGATTGACACAATTCCCTTAGCAATATATCATGAAAAATCATCTATGTTGCTAGAGAAGACAGTACCAACAAATTTGAGCATAGAAGAAAAATCAAGGATAATCCATCACAGAATCATTAACACCTGAAGAGAGAATAGAGCAACTACAATTTTACAAGGAAAGACAAGTTAAATTTACATGTTCCTATGCAAATATGCTAGGACTTGATTCAGATCTAGTAATGCGTCACTTATCTTTGCCACCAGGGGAAAAACCTGTTAAACAAAAGTTGAGAAAAATGCACCCGCACATTGCTCTATTGGTAAAAGCTAAATTACAAAAGTTGCTACATGTGGGATTTATTAGACCTGTTGACTATGCTGATTGGATTTCAAATTTAGTACCAGTTTCAAAACCTGATGGGGGCATCCAAGTTTGCATAGATTTTAGAGATTTAAACAAAGCTTGTCCTAAGGATGACTTCCCACTTCCAAACATTGACATGATAGTGGATTTGACAGCAGGGCATGAAATGTTATCCCTCATGGATGATTTCTTAGGCTACAATCAGATTAAAATTTCTCCTGAAGATCAACTAAGACAACATTCACTTGTCCTTGGGGAACCTTATGTTGGAATGTCATTCCCTTTGGGTTGAAGAATGTCAAAGCTACCTATCAACGTGCAATGACCACTATCTTCCATGACATGATGCATAACTATTTGGAAGACTATGTAGATGATTTGATGGGAAAATCCTACACCAAAGGTAGACATCTAGAGTTCATGGATAAAATTTTCACAAGATTAGAACAATACAAGGTCTGATTGAATCTAAAGAAATGTAACTTTGGGGTAACCTCTGGAAAACTCCTTGGATACATTGTCTCATCTAAAGGAATTGAAGTTGATCCATAAAAAATAAAGGCTATACTTGAAATGCCTCCACCTAATAATATTAGTCAGTTGAGATCATTACAAGGAAAAATTCAGTCTATCCATCATTTTATAGCACAACTTGCAGATAAATGTCAACCCTTTCAGCATATGTTACACAAGAATGTTTCATTTAGATGGGACGACAAGTGTGAACAAGCTTTTCAGAAAATCAAAGAATATATAACACCACCAGTATTAGTACCTCCTACAAATGACAAGCCTTTACTTCTATATATATCCACAACTACCACAACACTAGGGGAACTTTTGGCACAACATGACTCTAAAGGAAAGGAACGTGCAATCTATTACATTAGTCGTACTCTAGTTGGATACAAGCTCAATTATAGTCCTATTGAAAGAGCATGCATTGCTCTAGTTTTTGCATCACAAAAGCTGAGAAATTACATGCTTACACACCAGACAAAGCTCATTGCAAAAATTGATCCTCTTAAGTACCTCTTGAACAAAGCAGCACTCACAAGACAATTAGCTAAATGGGTAATGATTCTTAGCGAGTTTGATATTGAGTACATAGAAAGAAAAGCAATGAAAGGAAAAACTATCACAAATAAACTCATCAATGCTCCTATGACAGATGATCATCCTCTTATTATAGAGTTTCCTAATGAATCAATCTTTAACATGGAATCTATACATCTGTGGACTTTATATTTTGATGGCTCCCTCACACAAGGTGTTTTGGTGTTGGAATTCTCTTTGTCACTCCACAAGGGGATTGTATACCTAAAGCTTATAAGATACAGTTTTCATGTACCAACAATATTGCAGAATATGAGGCATTACTTTCAAGACTTCGCATAGCTGTGCAATGGAAGATCCTTGAGTTGCGTGTTCTTGGTGACTCTCAGCTAGTGATCAGACAAGTTAATGATGACTATAAAACAAAAGATGAAAAATTGATGCCTTACAAAAGAATGGTGGATGATTTCAAGGCCTATTTCACATTAATCTCTTTTGAGCAGATTCCTCGAGATAACAACAGAGTTGCTGATGCAATGTCAACAATTGGTTCACTTGTAGAAATTCCAAGTAATGCCACTTACTGTGAGTTCCTGGTAGAACCTCTTTTGGAACCTGCTTACAATATACCACAATTTGAAATGATTTGTCTCATTGTTGGTCCTAATTCCCAATGGTATGGGGATATTTATACCTATCTTCGAGATAACACCTTGCCATCAAACCTATCCAATAAATCTCGTAAAACCTTTATCCGTCAAGCTTCCCACTATGTGATCTTAGCCGATACCATTTACCGCCGAGGTCTCGATGGTACTTTACTTAGATGTCTTGAGCACGATGAGGTCAAAACTGCTTTACAAGAAGTACATGAAGGTATATGTGGGGCACATTCTAGCAGTCCTACCTTAGCCAAAAAACTCTTGCGTATGGGTTATTATTAGCCTACAATGGAAAAGGATGCTTATCAGTTTGTTAAAAAATGCAAGCAATGTCAAAAACATGCAGACTTGATACATGCCCCTGCAAAGGAATTGCAGTCTCTTGCTACACTATGTCCCTTTTATCAGTGGGGAATCAATCTCGTGGGAAAGATCCATCCACCTTCATCCAATGGTCATAAGTTCATTCTCGTTGCCACTGACTATTTCACGAAATGGATTGAAGTTGTTCCTCTCACTCATATCACTGGAAAACAAATAATTACCTTCATACTGAACTACATCATCTTTCGTTATGGCGTTCCTCTATCCATCATCATAGATAATGGTCATCCGTTCAAAAATTAGGATGTCTACAAACTCTGTGAGAAATTCCATATAAAACATCATGTTTCCACACCTTACTATCCTCAAGGTAACGGTCAAGCTGAGGCTTCTAACAAAACCATTCTCAAAATTCTTAAAAAGACGGTCAATGAAGTTGGTCAAGATTGGCATATTCAATTGAATCCTACACTGTGGGCTTATCGCACGAGTGTCTGCACTCCTACAGGTGCTACCCCATATCCCCTTTTCTATGGCTCTAAAGCCATCTTTCCCATTGAGGTTGAGTTTCCCTCTTTGCGTGTCTCTTTGTGCAATCAAATTAGTGATGAAGAATACCAAGTTTCCCATCTACTGGAGTTGGAACTATTGGATGAACAAAGAAAAACTACTTTCAATCATCTTAGAGCATACCAGCAACAAATGTGTTGAACTTATAATCGGAAAGTGAAACCACATACATTTGAGGTTGGGGATCTTGTTCTTCGTGAAAATCCTCACACTCAACAAGACAGAGAAAAAAAAGGTAAATTTGAGCCTAACTGGTTGGGTCCATATGTTATCACTACTGTCTATGGATCTAGGGCATACCAGTTATCTACTCTGGAAGGTGAATTGCTTAGTGATCCCATCAACAGTATGCACATTTGCAAGTTTTATACCTAAATTCTTCAGAGGGTACAATCTTTTCAAAGTCCTAAAAATACAAAAAAAATGGAAAAAAGTCCTAAAAAAAGTACAAAAAGAAGGAAAAAAGTCCTGAAAAAATACAAAAAGTGGAAAAAAGTCCTAAATAAAAAGAAAAAAAAGAAGAGAAATCCGTTCGTTCAATGGTGAAAACCACTTCGATGGCGCCTTGAGAAAGTACCATGGTGAAAATTGAGAAATCAGTGCCATGTGTAGAGGCTTCGCTCCTCTTTCCTTTGGAGCTCTACTTGATCTTTTCATTCCATTTTCATTCATCCTCCACTTCATAATGACCTTTTCACACTCACCATGGCTTGTGAATTGTTCAACATTCCCCTCAATTGCTTGCTTTGCCACACATACTAGGTTGGTCCTATCCCTCACTGGGGAATCTCCTTAACCTTAGCTATGGGTTAGGATACTCAGAGAAACTACCCTCTTTGTCTATTTGCTTGTCTATTTCCATCATAAAATGTCTTGAAATAATCCAAAAAAATCATAAAATGTCCTAAAAAAATCCAAAAAAATCATAAAATGTCCTGAAGAAATCCAAAAAAATCAAATATTCCAAAAATCCCTAAAAAATAAAAATTTCCAAAAAAGAGTGACACTTTCAGATCACCACACAGCTTTGAACTTCAACAAAATAAAAACGTGCAAGTGTTGACAATCAATCAAACATTATCACATATTTATCAACCCATCTTACAAATCCATCCAAACTCATAAACTGTAACGAGAATCAATTCTACATCGAAGCAAGACCCCTGTTTGTTTGTTGATCTTTGCTTATTTTATGATTTTATCTTTGGTGACATATCTTTTAGCTTCTTCAGGATGTCTTCGACTAGAGAGGCAAGGATGGGGCATGTTCACTTGTTTGGTGTTTGTGGATTGTTTCTTATTCACAGGATGACTCATCTTAAGACATGGTTGTCTAAAACCATCGAGGACCTATGAGTCTAATGTAGATGAGAGCATTCCTTGTCTGATAGTGTCTTACATGCAATAAGTATTCAGGTCATCTAATGTTCTTATACCTAGATGCTTATACTTCATTACTAAATAAAAATGCAAATAGTATTCAGATCGTCTAGATGTTCATGTTATCTAGACACTTATACTAATTTGTGACATAATAAGCTCAATGATGATAAAAGCACTTAAAAGGCACAAGAGGCTTCATCACCTTCATTCTCTTCCATCTTGCATTTCATTTTCTTCATCTTTCTTGCTGCAGAGAAATCAATCAATTGCTTAACTCACTATTATATGTCTCTTGATTCAAATCTCAAATCAATCAACCCGATTCTTGAAATTTCATGTCCCCTTAATCAATTAGTCAATCCATCATTGTAGCACCTTGTCTTGCATAAGCATCATTCTCAATCAGCTTAATCAACTCAATTATCTTCATTAGCTCATCAACCTGGCTATACTGATCATTTCCATCAATTGTTCAGTTACGCCCATCAACTGTGCATTTTCATCAAAATGTACATCACCGCTTTTCACTTGCGTAATATCAGGTATCTAATCATTTTCTAGACATCTATCGAGAGATTAATCTTCTTACAATCTGTTCAATCAATCTCTCGAGGGGGCATATCATTCTTATCATAATCCTTACTAGGATATCTCTGGGGTATGTATCATTTGATCAATCTTTTTCTTTGAAACAACGTGTCAAGTTGCATTGTCTCAAAGAGGGGAAAAATGTAGACACTCAAATTTTTCCTCACAATCATAACGATATTCGTCTATTGATTAAATAGATATTATTATTTACTTAATCAATTCATTCAATACTTTCTTCTACTCATGCTTTTCATCAAATCATTAAACCATCTCATGCTCATTCACTATCCATTTACATAAATGATCATATCTGTCCCATGGTCGTTCACTAACCATTTGCATAAACGATCATTCTTATTCATTTCTATTCAATATCTGTTTCATAAATGTTCATGTATGTTTGCATTAACGTTCATGTCCATTTGCATTATCATTCATACCCGTTTGCATAATAAATCATAATCATTCATAATCCATTTGCATAATAAGTCATAAACATCATTTCCATATTAAATTAATTATCATTATCATCCATAATTGTTTCATATTCATCTCGAATAATAAATCAATTATCATAGTCATTGATTATTATTTCATAATAAACTAATTATCATAACTTGCATATTAATCATATCATTTGCATAAATCATTCATGAAATATTGCATTTTAGTAAAGCATCTTTAATCATTTTATTCATATTTAATCATTTAGGAACATTTTAATCTAATATCCCTTTATCACTTTCATTCTCATGGATAACATTTAACCCAACAATGTGGGGTAATGGCATTTCCTTCTCTCACATATTTTATCCCAAATTTCATCTTCAACCCCTCTCCATCCTCAAGGAACTCCTATTTAAATGGGATTTCCTCTCATTTTAGCTCTCACAAATTTTGTTCACAAATTTGTATACTCATATCATCTTTGCATCTTGATTGCGTTTCTCATTCACCATAACCTCTTTATTGCATTTTGTGCTCAGAAAATTTGAGAGAAAATGCATAAACAAAGATCTTGGTGATAGGGAGACAATAGAGACTAATTTCTTTTAAAAGCATTAATTTGTTTCTGTAGTTTAGATTTGCATTTCTGGTTTTTCTTTTAATTAGAATAACTCTATTGATGTGGGCATGAAATGGTGGTTCTTAACTCCATAGAACAATGCATTTTTATGGCTCTACATAACTAATTACAAAACATAAAGTAATAACTAAACTAAACTAAACTAAGGACAAAATGCTCACCAAGTGGGCCCCTTTGGTTCAGTATCCTCTAAAACTAATGTGAACTCAGATGCACAAACTTATAACTTCATCTTATTCATTGGAAAACATGAGTACAATAGAGCAGTGTAACTGTATTGTTGAAAACTAAGAATGCAAGTACATCATCAGATCATGAAACTTCTCGAGAAGGAGCAGTCGACTCTTATTTATA
>VDFB02129439.1:0-11862 GCA_007258455.2 Sequoia sempervirens | reverse complement strand
AAATAATAACCCCTCAAACAATAGAATCCTAGAAATAAGAAAAATTAAAGGGTCCAAATAAAATTGAGGAGATTAATTATAATCCTAATATGTAAAAGGGGGATTTTCAAGATTTATTTATAAAAATGGGAAGATAAGGGTGATATTTGAAAATCATTTGGTTATACACCAAATTGAGTAATTTTTTTGTATAAAAAGGGGGTTTATCTTAGGAGTTTGGCTAAGTGGTGTCTTGGGAGATTTATCTTGGTGAAATTTTGCTCGTCCCATGCTTTCAAGGAGAGATTATTCTTGCGCACTTTGGAGGAGTTTTGTCAAAATTTCTTTGTACTAGGAAGAACCTATGTCGGGATGCTATAACCGTTATTCTGGAGAATTAATCAGATCAGTCCACTCATTTGAGAGGGGCCTAGAGATGTAGTCGTTCTTACGACGAACTCCGTTATCAATTTTGTTTGTGTTCTCTCTCTCATTTCTCTCATTCTGAATTTCATCACTTTTGTTATTTCAGTTTATTAATCATGTTCGTGTTTTAATTTCAATTATGTAATTTGGATTTCTTTCATTGTAATCATTTATGCATTCAATGCAATCATCATAGATCCGAAAAATAGATCAGCCAAAATATTCAAAATTTCTCACACTAGAAACTAAAATAAAAAAATTCATGATACACACTACCCCACTCATTCAAGTTTGTGGACAAAGTTTGATTGCATCTTTAGAAGGAAATATTCAAGGTTCCAAACCAAAATATGAATCCTTTATGCTATGTTTCATACCCCATTTTTCATGGAGCTAGTGATAAATTATATATCTTTCATCTCTAAAAATATTTCAAGTTTTGCATCTAATGTTCAATGTGAGACTCCTTAAACCATGTTTTCCTCATCTTCTTGAGTAAGCATCAACTCAACATCCTTTATACATGGATCTTAATCATTGGTACACTAAATAAGAATAATGTACACTCACACTGGTTCATGTTATTTATTAAAAGTAGCTAAGGTTGATTGGTATGTAGGTCAAGCAAAGTAGTACAAACTTCTCTAGCTTTGTGTTGTTTCCCTAGCTCACTAAAAACATAGTAGGGACCATCGCCTCTCAAGAAAGGGTGAACAAGAAAAAATGCCACAAAATCCTTTAAGACTATCAAGTGCATTCCTTATTATGCTTTAGAACTTCCATATTCTCCTCAACAAATCATACACCTTTCATGTAACACATGGTGTCATCATGTACCATCAGACTAGACTACATATTATTTCATTGCATTCTTTTGTGTATGACCTATGCAGATCTTTGTGTCATTGTGTGCCATTGTGTGCCATTGTACATGATTTTATATAACCTTAGGTGTGCACTTAGTGACATTAAAAATATTTGTACACATATATTTTTTCAACCATAGAATGGAGTTCCAAATATCAAGGTTTTCAAACTAGCAAGTAGTTACAAGGTTAATAGGTCAAGATGAATCATTATGTACAAATTCCTTTTTTTTTTGTGTAGGAGCTGAGGATTAGCTCAACACTCAAGACCACCTACAAAAATAATGAAAACCTTCCACAAGTTAGTATGCAATAAATGAGCTTGCTTGATATGAAGATCTATGAGATATATGATACAAAGTGTACAATAGCCTTGCTTATATAGATAAGGTGAAAGATAGGATTAGACAAGATTATGACATGTGTCTCAATCCTATAACATGTGACAACTAACTCAAATTATTATTAAATGAACTAGGAAAAGGTAATGCCAAAAATATAAGATAAGACTAGATAACAACTAAGACTACTAAAAATATTCTTAGGACTTAAGTGGACTTAACATGTAAATAGAACCCACTAATAAACTAGTTAGGTAAATTTCCTATTTACACCAACACCCCTAGGGAGTAGATTATTATGAAAATGATGCAAAGATGCAAGGACAGGTCCTAGCTACAAGGCCATGTTAGGTACCAATGTACAAATGATCTCTCACAATTGAAGAAAATGAGAAAAAACACATGGGAAAACCCCCTTTCCAAAAGAGAGAATGCAAAAAGCAATCATGTACAAGTGATGAAATGTGTGATGTATGGACTCATCAAACACCCCAAGGACTACATCCATCATGAAGATACATTACAAAATCTCTCCATAAGAGGGAAAGAAAGAGACTATATAGCCGGGGCCCATAATGAGGTAGCTCCAAAACCACTGAAGAATGTTTGATGACAAAAGAGAGTCCAATTCTTACAAACAAGTCTCCCTTTGACAAGAAATAAATGTAATGGCCAATCTTGAATAAACTATGATTGGATTTAGCTATGGATAGATTTTGGAGATAAACTATCCTTGTAATTCTATCTAATTGGTAAATATATTTAAATCAATCCTTGATAATTTCGTAGTGGTTTCCTCAGTTTATTCCTAAGTGTCAATCCGAGAATTATAAACTTGTGAAAGGTGTTGCGGCAATCTACCTAAGGGCTGAAACTAGTGAACTAGGTGGGGATGAATGCAACTATTATACTCAATAAACTTTTAACCTAAAACCTAGTTGAATTCTACTATTTCTGTTTTTTGGCATGAATTGTGACAGGAGGTTTGAATTCTACTATTTCTGTTTTTTTGGCATGAATTGTGACAGGAGGTGTGCCAGGAACTGTGACAAGAATTACAATGACAGAAATTATAACAGAACATATAATGAGAAAACAAAGCATGTCTGATGAACTGCCGATAGTAAATTCCAGTCTGCACAAATAAGATTTTCAATCCTTGAATCACAAATGAATACATTAACAGATAATGAAATCAAATTACACGCAATTGTAAACAATCAGATTGTATAAAGAAAAGAAACTAACTTCAAATGAAATCACACGCATACAATTACCACATTAAAAACTGAAAATAAATCACACAAAGACGTATACTATCGACGAATCAAAACTTTAAATTCTAATAGAAAATGGAAAACCTGAGAGAATTTCATTACATCGGAGAGTACCCATCTATTGGACAATTATTTTTGGGCACTTTAATTTTGACTGGACTATGATACCGAGTCACATAATCACCTTTCGCTATCTATTTGTTCAAATCTAAAAGTGGGTGCATTTTTACCATCTTTACATGCACTTTATGTTGTATTTGTTTTTAACTGTCATGACTCCTACCCACACAGCATGTGGTTTAAGTTATCCTTTGTAACGTTCTTGACGACTAACGTTCTCGACGACTAACTACCAGTCCCCTCCATCTACCAGTATATGTTGAGCACTTCACTTTAGTCTAGGGTTAAAATCTGAATTTAATTTAGGATTAAACATGTCATAAGTTTTGAAAAGTTGATTTTTTTTTTCAACTATTTTTTATTGCTGATTTTGATATGAAACTATATGTGAATGCAATGGAATTAATATTAAATTAGTTTAAATCAAGACCTAGTGATATGTAGATTTTGGGGTGATTTTTGTTATCTTTTAAAAGAGGCAAAGCATATGTTTTCCTTATCTAAGTTAGTGTATCATACATCAAAACCCCATCCCTACTTAGCACTCGATATCACCCTTCTACTACTCATCCTCAATAAGGTCTCTTCCTCTTCTATCCACACTTTTACCTTCTTCACCTTCTTCTAAACTTTCACTATATCTACTTACCCCATCTATTATCTAAACTCTAATATAAGTTACTCTTATGCCTCCGACCAAAGCCTTTAGTTCACCTACTCTTCACCAACCTATGTTGGGTATATGCACACATATGGGGGCCAAAAAGTGGCCAAATTTTAGTTTTAGATTGAAATAATGTAACAATGTTATACGAGGCTTGGTCCCATTATTCCACAATGCACGAGCATTAGTGCCAAGTCCAAGGATCAATTGCTAACAACTCTAAATGTGAGAATATTATAACAGGCTCATGTATAATGTGATTGTGATTTCATTTATGAGCATGTTTTGAGTGATTTAGAGCAATTTTATTGAAGGAATCATGTTGTCATGACATGCAAGGGGTAAGTTCATTTAATTTTTTATCAATTTAACTCAAAATAATTTGCATTTGCATTTGCGTTTGTTCTTTATTTTTTATTTTTAATCAAATACAAACCCCTCAACACCTCCAAACTCTCATCCATCTAATGAAACATGTGATAAAAGTCCATATGAAGAGTATAACATAACAACCCCCTCGCAAAATCCTCCACCTGATCAAACATTTTAGGGTAAATCAAACATAATAAAAAAGTAAAATGGTTAGGGAAGATAACCAAGAAGAATTTGAGCAAACTCAAGAATGAGAAGAACCCCCACCCGATCATAGGAAAATACCAATGATAATAGCACGTTGATGATAATGATTAAAAAAAAAATCACTACCGAAAAATTCACAGCTGAAGGAAAATTCACCACCAGCAATTCATGCCATGGAAAATTAAAATTAATCGCATTAACATTTTTTAATATATATTTCTAAAACTTTGAATTTTTTTTTTTTTTCAAAAAAAGAAATACTTTCTAGATGCATAATTGATTATAGATGACTGAAAATGTTTTCATTTTTATTATCATAAATCAAATTTTCTAATTGTATATGCAAGAATTTTTGTGGTGGTGAATTGTTGGTGGTGAATTTTCCTTGAGGTGAATTTGTCATGACGGTGAATTTTTCCACAATAAATTGTTGGCAGTGAATTTTCCTAAGGTGAATTGCTAGCGGTGAATTTTTTTAGAACCGCAACTGATAGAGTGTACCATTTTTTATTTTTTTTTAGACTGTAGGAATCAGGTAGCAAGACCCCCTATAAACTGCAGTGCGCCTACTAAACTTTTTAACGTGACTAGCACTGGCACGACACACCCACTGGTACCACGGGGTGGGGGAGACTAGATAGAGTGTACTATGTTAAACATTACCTTCACCTATTAGAATGGGATATGGTTTTATTTATTCTATTAAGCAATTGACAATAGAACATTCATATCAGTGAAAGATTAACAGTTAGATAAAACAACTGGTAAAATATAGACATATACAGTTTTAGAACAACAATATAACAATATGGTAAAATTCTATAACACTACTTAAAAAGACATTACCACCCAACAACAGTTCATAAATGACTACCCAATAAACATAACCAAGAACAACGACTGTGCAGGAACGGTTCGTAGTTTAAAAAAATTAATAACATATAAATTTTAAACCATTCGTAGTAGCTTACATTTAAAAAGCTTAACACCATCATTCAGCCATTAAATCTGAGTCATGTTTGTGACAGTCATTTTGTTTTTTCTATCAATATCTATCAGTTTCTCTGCCTATTTTTATACTGACAAACCTTGAAATAGCCCCCAACCAGTCGAATGATAAACCATTCATCTGAGGAGATTTTGAGTATAATATTTTTGATAGAAGTCTGCCCCATGGCTGTTCTGTGCATGTTCCATGACTGTTACTTCTACACCTGATATTTTAGTAGCTCTGTCAGTTATGTTGTTTCATGTTCTCTGTTCTTTGTTTTTTATTGATATAAAAATGCCTTGCTGTCCATAAAGCTCAGCAATGATTGTATGTTCTGCCTGTACTTATGTGTTATGTTATTTGTAATCACTTATGAGCTTTAATGCAATAAAAAAGATATATGATAATAACTTCCAGCATAAGTTTCTGTCCTCTACGTGTTAAAACAAGAAAACAAATAAATTTTTCCATTGAAAAAAATAAACATAATAATTAGAATGAGTGATGATGTATAAAGAAATCAATTGATGTTTCTTTATTTAATAATCCTTGTCATATAAGAATTATTGTGAATTTTCATTATGGTGAATTATTAGGAATTATTGTGAATGTTTATTTTTGTTGTTAATTTTTTATTTTTACTGTATACTATAATTAATGATTAAAAAGATTATTCAATGTTTTTAATAAAATAATTTATTATTGGTTGAATGGTTTAAGTTTTTATTATAATTTTCATTTTTTTCAATATTAAATAAGAAGTTAAGATGCACTGATTTTTTAATGAACATATTATGTTTTACTATTATTTTTAAATATTGTCGTTTATAATAATTAGATATGATTCTATGACATCCTTGAACAATAATATTTATCATATTTATGACTTTTATATTTTTTATGTATGAGGCAAGGTATAACAAGTGTCCAAAATATTTATTAACTAGTTAATTTTTTCTATTTTTACTAAATTGACATAATTTTTTATGTTGAATGTTGTCAACATCCTTTATTAATTATTGTAATAGTGAAATTAGCATTCTTATGTTATTTGTCATTTAGTTTTGTGTTTATTTTGAGAAAATATCTTAATACATGTACGTGATGAAAAATGTTAAAATTTTGTGGAAATTTGAGTTTGTCATCTAACTCTATCCACAAATTATCATATGATTGTTGTCTTATAAATAATCTTTATGTGTGCACTTTTATATCAATTTACCATATCTATAAATTTGTCACACTTTCAATGTTAGACTCACATAGCCACAATTTTACTAATTGAGCCAACCACTACTCAATAAATTAGGATTTTGCACAAGCCAATGTCAAGCTCACACAAGGTAAACAATTTGGTTGATTTTATCTAAATTATAAACATGTATTAAGCTCTAATATCTATGTGTTCTCATAGGCACACCTTACAAATAACTCATCTAAGAGACACACTATGTCAATACAATTGGACAATTTGGTATTACCAAAATTGTAGCAACGCTAAACGATATTTTTACTAGTGTCGCATGTGTGCAAACATTTAGCATCATATCAAGTACTATAATTCTTGTTTCATTGTCAAGCTCATGAACAAGAAAATTGAACTTTACACACATATTATAGTTTTTCTTTAGGAATTTGTCAACATGGATCTCATGAGTGGACTCCTTATGACAAGGAAATAGAATGATTTTATATTTAATATAGTAGATAAATTTTCAAAAATGGCTATCAAGGTTTCTTGTAAGAAAAGCACAATAACACTAGAAGCTATGTGTCTCTTCTTCAACCATGTTCAAGTATATTTTGGGCTACCTAAATTTATCATTCTAATTGGGATCCAAAATTTATTAGCATATTTTAACAATCCTTGTGCAGTTAGTGAAGCAAATAAATCCTTTTAGTTATCCCATACCTAATTGGGAGTAGTACACTCCTCAATAGGAAAGAAAAAAAAATAGAAACATGTATAGCAAGCAAGCCATAGCCTCATCACATTTATTTCTATGAGAAAATCTCTGATATTCCATAGAAAAATTAGGTTGATGATCACCCACGGAAAACCAAAAACCCTTAGACCATAGTAATCTTTGCATTATCACCTTCCATGTGTGATAATTATGAGGAGTTAGAACCTCGAACCGAACCTTGGTTAAACTATTAGATCAACAAGCACCAAGAGAGAAAAATAGAAAAATATTTGAAACAAACTAACATGATACCTCCCAAATCTAAATCACGACTAAAATAAATCCCCCCCTATAAATTTTCCAGGAGATATTATGTTGAAGTAATCGATGAAGATGCCAAATATGAAAAAATGAATAAACAATACCTAGGGATAAATTTGGAAAAAGTGTTGGATTGAATAATAGAGATCTTGAATACATTTCAATTATCATTAGAACCATTTAAAATAGATAATTTGACATAAATTTATGAGCTCAGAGGTCTAAAAATGAAAATTCACTTCAATATGCAATAAAATTCACCTAGAGTAGAATCTAGAAAAAATGCATGCACCATTATGAACTTCTTAGAACTAGCTTTTCGTCGATATCTTGTTTCTAAAATTTTGACACCTTGGTGAAAAGTTATGGCATGTAGAAAAATTTTCCCAATTAGGGCCCCATGAGGGGAAAAAAATAAGCCCCTAGCAAGCTAGGTTCTAGTCACCCCATGTATGATTGCCACTAGCAAAAAACAAAATTAAAAGGTGTTGCCTGTGGGCAGTGATGAGGTGGCGCCTTGATGGCAAAGGCTAGTGGTGGAACCATGTGCCATTAGGGAGTTAAGCCCCATGCTAGCCCCTCCTGTCATAAGAAAATCATCTATGTAACCAAGCACTAGAACAATTTTTTTTAAATAAAATAATTTGAATTTTAAAATTGTGGCAGTCGTATTAGCACGCGATATGATAGTTGATGACACATGGTGTTGTAAAAAATTTATTCTAGCAAAGGAATATTCTCTATAGAATATGCAAAAATTGTACCAACTAGTACCTCCAGCTATTTTTTATGCCAACATTGGTATGGACCATATGGATTTGTACAATATAGACAATTTTGGCAATGAAAATCTAAAAAAAAATTTGAGCCCCTAGGGAGAAAATCTCTTATTTTGATGATTTGACATGCGATATTAGGGTTTTTGGGCCTTTTAGACACAATGGAAACATTATTTTTGGCATAAAATATTATAGAATATTAGCTACATCTTGGATTTGTAACCACCTCCCAACTTGAAACCCTTGTAGATCTAAAAATTACGTCGGATTTTGACAAAATGAAATCCAGTCCTAACTTTCTCTAACACCCTAGGCTCAATGGCAAGCTTAGATTACCTCCAACATGCTCCAATATAAACTTGCAATAGAAACCCATAAAGAGGAAACCCCAAATCAAGTGTTTTTTCAAGCTTTTTTTTATTCTCCAAATCACCATATGGTGCAAGAGAAGAGCATACTCAACCTTAGTAAAACCTACCAAGGTCTCTCATCTGGAAATAGTTATATTCTCATATCTAAGAAGGGTTTTGCATGATCATGTCTTTGATACCATGTAGGAGCTAAAGATTAGCTCAATGCTTAATATCACCTACAAAAATAATGAAAATATTCAACAGCAGCCAGCCTGCCTGATGACACATATTATGATATATTATGCATGCACAATGTCCCACACATGCAAGATGAAATGATGCATGACGACATGTCCCATACGACACCAACTATCATTAAATGACTCTCAAAAAGTATTAAATGCCAAAAAGATAAGATAAGAACTAGATGAAAACTAAGACTTCTAGAAATATTCCTTGGACCTAAGTGAATTTAACATGTAAATAGGACCCGCTAATTAACTAGTTAGGTAAATTACCTATTTACACAAACATTTTGTAACTAAAAAGTATATACATGTGTGTATCCATTCATATTTTCATATTTTCAAGAGGATGGATAGATAAATAATTATAATTAAACTATCCTAATGTGTTCACCCATTTCTAGTTGCAATAATCCTCATTTATAACCACTCTATTTTTAACATCTATTGTACTAGGTATTCATTTCTAACTATGAATAAAATTATCATACATATTTTCTACAATCTTCCACTTGCATATCTTGATTATGTGTTGTTATATTAATCTCCTCCTTCCATTAAGTAAATTATAGATTTATCTTCTCAACATTGGTTTCCCCCCAAACCATGTAGAATATATATCATGGGGTAGAGAATATGGAATCTTGACACAAAGAGTGAAAAAATTCTTGAATTTGAATCTATGACATTAGTAATAGAAATATGTAGGAATACATGCATAAAGGGCTTGTATATGGTTAAACATTAAAAATGTGTGTCAGCGAGGATGAACATGTATTAGGAAAAAAGTAAAACTTAGCATAAAAGTGTCATATGTCACCATGTAATCACATTAAGAAACTCTCTTAAAATAGGCCCAAAGCTAGATGGGATTTGGCATGGGTTTGTTAATTTCATAGTTATATTTTTCCTCCACTTTCAAGTACATGTGAACATATTTTAGATTTGGGAAGAAATATTACTCAAATCCAAAATTACTGACAAGATCTACTGAAAAGATCTATTTACTTTGACAATTTTGATTGAAATTCAAAATGATCATATAAGACAAAATATGTTCCTTTGACATACAATTTGTATTTCTTGAATTTATGCAACAAATGATCTTTCTTGATATTACTGTACCAAAACACCATTAAACATGCCTAGATTTGGGAAGAAATATTACTCAAATCCACAATTACTGACAAGATCTCATTACTTTGACAATTTTGATTGAAATTCAAAATGATCATATAAGACAAAAATATGTCTTGACATACAATTTGTCTTCTTGAATTTATGCACAAATGATCTTTTCTTGATATTATTTGTCTTTCTTGAATTTAGGTATATAAATTTATTCCTTTGAAAATAATAAATATGTTGTAAAGGAGGCAATATTTTCCTTTGAAAATAATAAATTGGACCGCTAGAGTTTAAGAGTAGGTGCTAGAAGTAGTAATGGTGATGGGAAATTTTGGGATGAATTGTTGAGGGAAGATTTGATGGATTTTATTAGGTGTGATTTACTAGTTCCAGCAATTCCTTGAACAATCATTTTTAAAGGAGTTTGCAAAGTACCTACATTTAGATAAGAGAAGATTTTATCAAATGATTTGTTTTGTTGGAAAAAGATCTCATGTTGGGTAGGGTGAGTGGGAAGATGGGGGAATAGAAATTTTGGGCAGCTGGATTCTATGTAGGTAGTTGCATAGACTTGTTGGTGGGGATTTAGTTGGGAGGAACCCCAATCATGGTGCAAGTCAATGTCATAGTGACCAAGCATATCTAGTTAATCAAAGTGAAAATGAAGGCTTGGGTATAGGATTGATAATACTTTCCATTCAGATGGGTTGTTCTCTTGCACTACTACTTCTTCACTAGAAGAGGAGCTAGAATTTGTACCTTCAAAAGGCTTTGATGGTGTGAGAAGCACATGCCAAGGATGGTAACTCCCTGCAAAACTCTCCCACTATTTTATAATATGACTAGTGGCCAATGTGAATTCATTGTGAATGATGTGGAATGGTTTGTACATCAATAAATATCACTTTGATAAAATGCTTCAAAGCAGATGTCGTCTCTTGCAGGGATGGAAGTGAAGCATGGTGAGACACGAACAATGGCTTTAATAGGTTGCTCTTTCCATTGGCTATGATTTTGAAATGCCTTGTAAGTCCACTTTTGGGTGACCTCAAGAAGTAACACAGAATCTAAATATATTGGACGAATCATGTAAGCATCAATGTTATTTGGGGAGGTGGTGGTTGATTTGGATGAGAGCCATACTCGTTGAATTTTTTTGGTTCACATTTAAAGAGGCAAAATTCCTACTACATAGGGAGAGTGGAAGTTTAAGCAATACGTGGCAAGTTTCTTGGGCTCCAATATCACAATCGACCAATGTGTGAGAAAGCATGTTTTTGAAAGTTGTTGGGGCAGGCTTGTCAGACTCTATATTGGTTGAAATATGAGAAAGCATTGAGTGGTATGTTTCTGACTTGTTTCCAACTTGTTGCATATTTTACAATATACTTGAGGACTACATGGGTAGAGACAACAAGCTGGCAATTGATATTAGCTCCCCAAATAGAAAGGATAGAAGGGCTGTGTAGATTTAAGCGGACATCGTTATGAGCAGCGGTGAATTTAGATTGGGTGGTGTCATCAATGGCAAGGGTAGAAAGTTCTCGCATGGCCCAAGGGGCTTTATAACAACACTGTAGGGATTGTCCCTTCCTCCTAAGGCATGTTTGTAAGGTACACTTTATATGGAATTGAACACAATTCACCAATTCAATGTAGTCAATGATAGGATCAGATTGTAATATCATTTCGTTGTCCATTAAACATGGGTCATCACCAAGTGATTGATGAATTGCTTGGTTCCTTGACAATAGCGTTTGAGGGTATGTGGCTGACGACTTTTTTTTCACCCAAAATTAATGAAACGAAAAGGGTTTTTAGAGGATATTCTCAGCTTTCCACAAATATAAATTATGATTTAATTTGAATTTAATAAATAATTATTA
>VDFB02129437.1:0-17513 GCA_007258455.2 Sequoia sempervirens | reverse complement strand
TCTTCCTTTCCTATATAGGAAAGCTTATATTGTAATTAAATTAACTCTTTTATCAATATCATTTTTATAATGGAAGATTATGCATTGTTGAAAAACAAGGTGAAGGAAAGCTACAATATGAACTTATACAAGTGAATTCAGATTACCAAGCCAGAAATAAACATGTGATTGCAAAAAAAATCACAATATAAAAAATAGCAACCAAAATGAAACACCAGATTTATGTGGAGAAACCCTTTCGGGAAAAACTCTTCTAGAGAAAAGAGGAAAAGTATATTATTAATCTTCCAATGAGAGTACATAATAATACACTTCGCTACTAATCTCCAGTCATCCTAGCAACACCCTATTACCTAAAATAACTCTATATGAAACTACCATCCCATGGATCCAATTTATAGAAATTGTGGGAGGTAAAACCATGAATGGTAAACCAAAACAAGAGGAACAAAACCACCTACAAAAACCCATGCCCCTCTTCATGGAAAACCAAAAGACATAATAAAGTATTAATTGGATATTCAACACTCCAATATGGGTGCCAAACCCATAGCCTATCGAACTCCTTCCTTTCAACATACTTAGTACGAGCATGATACATAGGATATTGGGTCAAAAAAATAGTACTCTAACTGTAACATCCAATCCTCATTGTCCTACAATCAAAACCAATACCAATACTATGTCTTTGTAACCATATAGCCTCCTTAGAGGCATGTGTAATAGCCATATACTCTACTTCAGTGGTTGACAAAGCAACTCTAGGAACTGCCTCTTACTCATCCAACTCACTACTCCTCCAAACAAAGTAAATACATAGCCACAAGTGGACCTTCGACTATCCAAGTCACCTACCAAATCTACATTAAAAAATCCTTGTATGTCCAATCACTTTTCCACATCATCAGTATCATGATAAACCAAATAGTAATTAGAAGTACCTTGTAAATATCTAAATGCCCTCTTAACAAAATTCTAATGCTTTCTACCATGGTTAGACATGAAACTACTTAAAAATCCCATTTCTTGGGCTATATCTAGTCTAGTGCAAACCTTTGCATACATAAAAATACCAATGTCACTAGAATAAGGAACCATAGAAATATCCTCAACATCATCATCAAAATTAGGACACATATCTAAGCTCAAATTAGTACCAACCAAAAATGGAATACTAACTGGCTTACAATCATGCATATAAAATATTTACAAAATGGTATCAACATACTTACTCTGACTTAACCAAAGCTTTTTGTGCACTTGATCTCTTCTTATTTCCATCCCAAGAACATATTTTGTAGGCCCCAAGTCCTTCATATCAAATGTGTCAGAAAGTTGTGCCTTGAGCTCACTAATCATCACCTTGATGTTTACCAAAAAACAACATATGATCAACATACAAAGTAATAATTAGAATATGATCATCGATAACCTTAATGTACACACAATGATCCTCCCCACTCCTAAGAAAACCTAAATTCATTACAAAAGCATCAAAATTTTGGTACCACATCTTGGGTGACTGTTTCAAACCATACAAAGATCTCTTCAACCTATAAACCAATTGTTCTTTTCCTTTCACAACAAAACCATCATGCTATCTGTGTCACCAAAAAATGTATATCTTTCTTGATATGGGAATAATTGATGATGAATCAGACTTAACAGGGCCTTGGTCTAGTGTTGTGAGGTGTTTTACACATCCACATTAGGTCTTGGATGATCTTTGCAAATTGAATAAAATGCATTAAATGATGTCTTGTAAAGGTGTTGTAAAGTGTTGTAAATCACTTTCATACTTTTATAGACTCTTATTAAGCATTTAAGTCTAATATTATTTTAATTCAAAATTTATATTTTCCCTCTTCTTCTATAATTAAATAATTATTTCAATTATTTAATTATTCATTAGCATTTTCTCTCTATAATTAAATAAATGTTATATTTATTTAATTATTTATCATTTCTTTATGTCCCCAATTAAATAATTATTTTTAATTATTTAATTATATAATTTGTTCTCACGTTTTTTTCTAAATAAATAAAATTAATATTCTATTTATTTCTCCTATGATGGCCACCTAAATTAAATATTCTTTATTATTTAATTTTCTCTTATAACCTCTTTTTCTGTGCTAATCTTATCTTCCACCTCAAGTCTTTATCCATCCACCTCAAGTCTTTATCCATCCATGTCTTTCTTCTCTCAATTAACCCCCACCCTTGATTAAATTATTTTCTAATTTAATCTTGGCCCTCGATCATGATTTTTTTTCTTAACTATCCTCTATAAAACAAGAACTTTAAACCCTTTAATTCATAATTCACCATCATTCAATTATCACTCATTCATCATTCATCCATATTGTCAAGTCAAGCAAGCTAGGGTTTTAGCATTCTAAGTCATCAAGAGAGCTTTCTAAGGCATTCAAGAGCAAGATTTTTCATACATTGTTGTAGCAACTCAAGATCCATCATAATGGCAAGTTTCTAACTGCATTGTTTCATCTTTCATGCTTCATTATTTTATTTCATCATTTTGGTTTAATTACCTAAATGGGGTTTGACCAAGGCAAACCCCCATGCCCTAACATCCAACATTTCTTTCTTTGTTCTTGTGTGTTTGCAAATTTAGGTATATTGAGGACTTGAAAATAATTGAAGAATAGGTTGAAGACTTATTGGAGTCATCTTTATCATTGAAAGGTCAAAATATCAACAAAAATTCACTTTTGGGCCCAAAAATTAGAGTTTTAGAACTGGACACCAGGAGGAAAAGAAAAAGTAGACCGAGAGCTCTCGACTCCACTTTCGGATTTGCAAAAATTTAGAAGTGGAATAAGTCACCAATAGTGGTGACTTAGTCCCAATAAACCTATTTTTTGAAAGTTTTTGAAGATTTGGATACCCATTTCACCGAAACGGGTTTCTGAGCAGTTTTTCCAGATCTGGGACTAAGTCACCCAGATTGACACAAGTGTCCTAGTTGGCTTATGTATTAGGTTTTTTAGTATTCTAGACCTACATTCCATCCTTTTTCAGCCTCTAGGTGCACACCTTTAGTTTCATCAGTTTTTGTTACAATTTACCTTTATTTCTAGATGTTTTTGCATATCTCATTGTGTTTTCAAACAACTTACATTTCTTAGGTTTTACATTAATAATCATCTTTCTTTCTCACTTTCTTGCATTTATACATCATATTTAGATACATTTCATCCCTATTTACATTAATCTTGAGTGTAGACATTAGCATTTTGGGTCCATTTCTCTCCTTTTAGGTGAAAAACCCTAGAAGAGTTAGAGAACCCTTGGACACCCAAAATTGGTGTCCACATTTTGGTGAACCCACTTTTCAAATACCTTCTTGTCTAATTTGGAGTCCATCATCATCCTAGAATTAGTTTTCATTGCATGTTGCATTCTAGGGTTTCAAATTTTGCATTAGTGAAAGTGCATATAGGTTGCATTTTTGCATCTTTAATCATTGATTTTTTTTGAAATTCTGAATTTTGAACTTAGGTATGCATCATAGAACTTATTAAACATCAAAATCCATCAAAAAAATTTGAAGAATCTAAAAAAAATCCCTACTGGGACTAATTAGCCACCCTGGGCAACTTAGTCCTTCTTCAGCCCTGAAACTGTCATTTACAGAACTGAAAAACCCTATTTTTAAGCTTTTGTTTGCTACCCTTACCTATCTATATTAGTTTCCTAAGTTTCTATAGCATGAATTTCATTATATCTAGCTTAAATTAGCTCATTTCATGCATTTCTTAAATTCAAAATTTGCATTCCCACATTATTGCATCACATAATCAATCAATTATCATCTACAAATTGCATTTCATTTCAACCTTTTACACTACATTTTGAGTTTGCATAGATTGTTATTTCAAAATTTTAGTATTTATCCTTTCCAATTTTGCAATGAAAAAGTTAGTTAACAAGCAATCTGGTCATTCATTCAATGCATTCCCTAGTTATGATAGTCTCTTAGCACAAGAAAGTGAAAATGTTAACGTTTGTATTAAACTTCCACACCTTCCTATCTCTCCTATTGGTGAGGATGATGTATTAGTAGAGAATACAAACATAGATAAACATGATGATCATAATTTTACTTCTCCCAATACCTCTCCTTTAACTGACAAAGCTATCTTGGAAAAAGAAGGTACAATCATTGAGAATCATGAAGGTCTTGTTTGTTCTTCTCCTCATTCCCCTTGGGAAGATAGTATAACAATACAAAATGAATTCATTACCACCATTTTCCCTATTCTCCATTCATCTCCCAACACCTCCCCTATTTGTGACAATGCTTTTGTGAATGATCATGGAAAACACATTTGTGAAGAGGATATGTTGGTATCTAGAAACCCAATGATTGAGAGTTATAGCATTATTTCTTTCCTTCCTAATGTTCCTAACATTTGGAAGGGTCTATTTGAGCACGAGGATCCAATCATTGGCACACATGAAAATAATAATTGTTCCTCCCCTAATATCTCTCCTATTGGTGAAGAAGATATTATGGTGTTACAAGATCCAATTGATGATAATCATAAGAATCTTATGGAACAAGACACTTCAACCATTGCTCACTCCCCTAATTGAAGTCATTTTGAAAGAACCAATCCTTGAAAGTCAAGAAAATTTGGATTGTCATTCTCCTACAAATCTCCTCCTAGGAAGACTATTATGGTGCAAGAAAATGATATTTCTTCCTCAAGGATACATCAAACCAAGACTGCTGAGGTTATCAATGCACAAGTGTCAATTAGATCCCCCTCAATCAATGAACCTCATACATACCCTATGGGCCATCTGAAGAATCCCCTAATTCTTTACCCATGATCACACAAGAAACAAGCTCACAACACACCCAAACTCATCCTTTACCCACCTAAGAACAATTTTTTGCACCAACTGAGTTACAATGACATTGCTCAAATATTTGAAAAAGTGTATACAATCAAGGCCAACCTCGAACCTTAAAGACTTATGAAGCAACCTGAGAAAGGATGTGATGCTATTTAACAAGGTCTCCATACCCCTATAGAGTCTAAAAAAAAAGAAACAAATTATGGTCTTACTAATTGTCCTTTCATAGAAATCACACCATCAAACAAACCTTCACTCAACATCAATACTATTTCCAAATATTCTTCTAAGACAACTGTAACCTTGGTACATCCTAAACAGATAGACATTTCATTAAACATGTATCAAGTGGACACTTTGTTTACTTATCAAACTAAATAAAATTAGTTGTTGCTCCTTGCCATGCAATAGTTGTAGGATCATAACATACTCAATATTGCATGTTTTCTATTCATCGCAAAGGGTAGCATCTCATCATCCATTCCTGGCTCACCCTTATGCTGCACTAAGTGAGGGAAAGGGGATAGGAAGCCTTATCCCTGTATGTCACTTGTCATTGTCTCTCTTGGCTAGTTGTTAACCTTTCATGAACATATAACAAGCGGCTTGGGATGTGGATGGCATGCCTTAAGTTGGCTCTCATGTGGCATACTCATTCATGATGTAGCTCAATTTAGAAACATATGACTTGGCATAGGGATTTCCAAGTTGGCTCTCATGCCTTCTTTCATTGGCTACTTTAAATCAATTGCTCATAGTGATGGTGTTAGCAACCACTTTAAAGTGGGGGAATACATAGATGACATCATTTGATAAAAATTTCATGGTGTGATTTTTCTTTTTATGACGTGTCCTCTTCTTGGTGTTGTCATTGGGTTTGATGTTGTCCAAGAGTGTACAATCAACTGGCATGACATAATATGAATGAGGCATCCCATGGGCAACGTTCTGACACTTTGACTTATCCTCTCTTAGAGACATTAGGCACAATGCTCTCTAAGAAGAATACCTTACATGAAAGAAGGAAAATCCCCTTCAACAAAATTTTACATTACATTAAAAAAAAAAAAATTACAAAAGAATTTTCATGGTGGTGCCTTCTCAAAGTTATTAGGAACATAATTTTGGTATGGTTTGTATAATGGGAAGCCAACATGCTGGCATGAATTTCTCATTATAGGGTGGGAAGCCGACACACTGGCATGAATTTCTAACTAAACCACTTCTTTGGGACAACTCACCCCACATATGACCTAATGTTTTGTGGCCTAAGAGTGAGCGCATCTTTGATCCACCTCATTTTTCTTTCCTTTAGTTCTTGTCATTTCATGATCATGTATTTTGTTTTGTTGCAAGTCATTCACCTTGTGCATGTCCTTTTTTATGCTCATGTCGGTTTGACTTATGATCTTAGGTCCCAAGGGCTTGACCACCTTCTTGATCTTTATCATCTTTTGTCATCCACATTGCTATGCGTGGACTCTTCTTGAATGTCTACTTTAGTGTGAGTTTGAAGCAAGTTCATCCTCTCACTAAAGTGGGCGCTTAATGTGTTACCAAAAAAATGTAAATCTTGCTTGATATGGGAATAATTGATGATTAATTAGAATTAACAGGGCCTTGGTCTAATGTTGTGAGGTGTTTTACACCTCCACATTAGGTCTTGGAACCTTTCAAATTAAATAAAATGCCTTAAACAATGTCTTGTAAAGGTTTTGTAAAGTGTTGTAAATCACTTTCATACTTTTCTAGACTCTTATTAAGCATTTAAGTCTAATATTATTTTAATGCAAAAGTTAGCTTTTCCCTCTTCTTCTATAATTAAATAATTATTTCAATTATTTAATTATTCATTAGCATTTTCTCTCTATATTTAAATAAATTTGTTATTGTTATTTAATTATTTATCCTTTATTTATCTCCCCAATTAAATAATTATTTTTAATTATTTAATTATATAGTTTTTTCTCACCTTTCTTTCTAAATAAATAAAATTAATATTTTATCTATCCATGTCCTTCTTCTCTCAATCAACCTCCACCCTTGATTAAATTATTTTTTAATTTAATCTTGGTCCTTGATCATGATCCTTATTCTTAACTCTCCTCTATAAAAGGAGACCTATAAACCCTAATTCATAATTCACCATCATACAATCATCACTCATTCATCATTCATCCATATTGTCAAGTCAAGCAAGCTAGGGTTTTAGCATTCTAAGTCATCAAGAGAGCTTTCTAAGGCATTCTTGAGCAAGATTCTTCATCCATTGTTGCAGAAACTCAAGATTCATCATCATGTCAAGTTTCTAATTGTATTTTTAGACATCAAAAATATACAAATTGATATTGCACACTCGATCCTGATCTACTAACATCTCTTCATCCTAAATTATCCTTCTGTCTAACCATTTAATCAAATAGCCTTATTTGATTAAATTCATCACAATTATCCTTTTAATTAAATAAATCCCTCGATTTAATTAAATCATCGGCTTTGTCTAATTAGCTAGGTCATTTCATCTTCCTATCTTTATTTAATTAAATAATCCATATTATTTGATTAAATTTCTAAAGTTAATCTAATTAAATTAAATAAATCAAACATTTATCTAATTTAATCTAACATCACCCCCCTTTGGTTAAATAAATCAAAAATATTTATTTAACTAAGTCTTAATCATTTTCATCTCTTTTTGATTTATTTCAATCCTAAAATCTAAATCAAATGGTCAAATCAGCTAAATCTCCCCTTAAATTAATCAAATCCTGATTAATTTAATCATAATCACTCAAATCCTCTAGATTTTTTAACTTGCACATGAAAATCAATTTAATTGTTTTATAAATCACCTATTTTCATTCAAAAAAAGCATCCAAGTGGGAATATTCCTCAAATTTGAAATCTCCCCCCAAAAGGACTTGTCCATCCAACAAAGCATTTAAATCTCTTACATTGTCTCTTACATGTCTCCCACTTGGCATTTACTCATCTTTCATCCCCCCTAAACATGTCATCTCATCAAATTCAAATTTCAAACTTGCACATTGATCAAAATGTGCTCAAGCTTCCTCCATTCACATGTTGACAAGTGGCATCTTTCCATTGGATGAATGTTAGTCCCACATTCCTCAATTTTGGAGATTCATCCTTCAATCTCATCTATAAGTAAAGAGCTCATATCTTCATTTGATCATCCACAATTCGAGTAAACTTACTATACTCAAATTTAGAGCAATCTTCATTCATCAATCTTGAGTTCTTAGCTAGGTTATTGCAGATTTTTGCTTGGAGCTCTCATCCTTCACCATCAAAGTGGATCAAATCTCTTCATCAAATCAACATTGCATCATTGGAGTTGGGAAAGGGCCAATTTTCACATCAAATTGGCACCAATTCCCTCAAGAGATTAGGAGTCTATATTGCATTGGAATAGGATTTGATTTATTTTGAGTTTCTTGGTGTTCTTCATCTCCTTTCCTTTCTCTCTTGCAATTTAAACGAATTTCTTGAGGAATCATGTTTCATGTTTCATTGTTTTATTTCATCATTTTGGTTTAATTACCTAAACGGGGTTTGACCAAGGCAAACCCCCATGCCCTAACATCCAACATTTATTTCTCTGATCTTGTGTGTTTGCAAATTTAGGTATATTGAGGACTTGAAAATCATTGAAGAATAGGTTGAAGACTTATTGGAGTCATCTTTCTCCTTGCAAGGTCAAAATATCAACAAAAATTTAGTTTCAGGCCAGAAAATCAAAGTTTTAGAATTGGATACTAGGGGGAATAGAAAGAGTAGACCGAGAGCTCTCCACTCCACTTTTGGATTTTTGAGAAATTTAGAAGTGGACTATGTCACAAATAGTGGCGAATTAGTCCCACTTAACCTATTTTTCAGAGTTTTTTATAGATTTGGATACCCATTTGGCCGAATCAGGTTTATGAGTAGTTTTTCTAGATCTAGGACTAAGTCACCCAAATTAACACAAGTGTCCCAGTTGGCTTCTGCATCAGGCTTTTCAGGATTCCAGACCTACATTCCATCCTTTTTTAGCCTCCAGGTGCACACCTTCAATTTCATTAGTTTTTGTTACAATTTACCTTCATTTCTAGATGTTTTTGCATATCTTAATGTGTTTTCAAGCAACTTACATTTCTTAGGTTTTACATTCATAATCATCTTTCTTTCTCAGTTTATTGTATTTAGACATCATATTTAGATACATTACATCCCTATTTACATTAATCTTGAGTGTAGACATTAGTATTTTAGGTCCATTTCTCTCCTTTTAGGTGAAAAACCCTAGAAGAGTTAAAGAACCCTCGGACACCCAAAATCAGTGTCCACACTATCACATATAAATTTCCTCAAGATCCCCCATGCAAGAAAGCACTTTTAACATCCATTTTCTCCATCTCAAAATCACAAGTAGTAATAATAGATAACAAGAATCTAATAGAAGTTAATTTAGCAACATGAGATAAAATTTCACCAAAATCAACTCCCTCTCTCCTAGAGTAGCCCTTAGCCACTAATCTGGCCTTGTATCACTCAAACCAACCATCTACTCCAAATTTATTTTTAATACCCACTTGCATCCAATGGGCTTCCTTCCTTTTTCAAAACTATTAAGATCCCAAGTGTCAAAACTATCCAAAGCCATTATCTCCTCTTGCATGGCCTGGAATCAAGACTCACTTTCCTTTGAAGAGAGAGTCTCCCTAAAGGATCTAGGTTCATCATCAGTACTCAACAAATAAAATACACAACAAAAATTAGATGGGCTATACCTTTCAACTAGATTCCATTTCCTTGTGGACCTCCTCAAGGTAGGAGTAATGGGTTCTACATGTTCCTCTTCTTTTGTGTGCTCATCCAACACGTCCTCTAAACTATCTAAACCTTCTTCTTCTTCTCCATCCTTAGATCCATTTGATTGTTCTTCTACATGTTCATCTTCTTACTTCTCAATCTTTGTATCAAAGTGCACTATCTTTCTCCCTTGGTTGTTCTTCTCTTGAGCAAGCTCTAAACTCCCTAAAAATCACATCTCTAGAAAAGATCATTTTATGGGTTAAAGTATTCCAAAGCTTATAACCTTTTACATTCTCATCATAACCAACAAAGATGAATTTCTAAGATTTTTGATCTAGTTTAGATCACTGCTCTCGAGGCACATGAACAAAATCCTAACAACCAAAGACCCTTAAGTGTTAAACATAAGGATTTCTACCTATCCAAAATTCATAAGGAGTTTTATCAACAAGAGCAGAATAGGGAGATCTATTAATCAAATAACAAGTACTACCAACCAATTCTACCCAAAAGCATCTATCAAGCTTTTCACCACTCAACATTCTCCTAGCTCTTTCCATCAAGGTTTGGTTCATTCTTTTTGCTGCCCCATTTTGGTGGGGAGTATAAAGAGTAGTATTTTTCAAACAATACCTACATGCTTACAAAACTCATCAAATTCCCTAGAACAATATTCAACCCCATTGTCAGATCTCAATACTTTAATTTTATAATATAATTCCTTCTCAACTATGGCCTTAAATTCTTTAAACTTAGTGAAAACTTCAAATTTGGAACACATAAAGTAAATCCTAGTGTATATTGAGACATCATCAATGTAAGTGACATAATAGCAAAGCTAAATGAACTGCCGAAGGAGGAGATTCCTACCCACACCCCCTGGTAACAGCTTCCTCCATGAACCATGGTGCTAAGTTTCCATCCATTAGGTAGTCCATCCACTAGGTAGGCTCAACTAATAAACTAATGCCCCTACAATTCTATGGGCTTCCATCTAGTTAGGATCTCATTTCTAGCGAGAGAGGAAGGAAATTGGCTCATTAATTCGAAAAAGATGGATTTCTATCCATTAGGTAGGTAAGCTCTCAAAATCTGGCCCAATTGATTTTATGGACAACCTTGCCTGGCTATAACCCCCCACCCCCCTAATGTCTTTATTTGAGTTTAGTTCTTTCTTTCCAATCGAGGGTGAAGGGGAAGTGGCTCCATCCTTAACAGGGGGTGTAGGCAAGAGAGTTCTCACAACTATAGTTATTGTCGAGGGCAAGGAGAATAGAATTAGCTACCAGGTGGGAAGAGTAGCTACTCTAACCAGAGGTCCCTCTCCACACCCCCGGTCCAAATAAAATAGTATTGCATGCTTTCATTTGTTAGGGAGGAAAGATCCAACTTTTATGGGCTTAGCTCAGATAGTAATGGGCTCAAATTAGAGATTCTCCATCCATAGGGAATCATAGTAACTATCATGGAATGCCTTCACCCCCAGGCAAGTAAGAAGTTAGGGCCTTCAATGAGATCTAGATAGAGGAAGACTGACGAGATCTATCTCCTCGTGCCATCCTATTAGTTGTGGATGGGTGGATGAGCTTAGGGTGGGAAGTTTATTAGTTGAGGGGGGGTGGATGAGCTTAGGGTGGGAAGGTAGAGCCTTTGTTCTATAGTTGTGAGAGTTAGTAACTTCTAGATAGTAGGCTAGCCTATAGATGCAGTCTTAACCAGCTTGTTGAACAACTACTATGGAAGGGGAATTGTTCACTTGTAATGAAGAGGGTAGACCTTCCTCCATAAAATACTTTATCTAGCTCCATCAACTACAAATTCCATCTACCCCTTGTTGAACTAAAGGAGGGGGGAGCTACCCTAGATCAGAGGATTGTAGGACCATCCGTGCAGGGGTGTAGATTTAACTAGAACTGGGGGTGAAACTATCTTTCCCAACCAGGGAACTATCTCTGGGTGGCTAGCCATTCTGTGGTGTTAGTTTATTAGTTGAGCCTACATAGTGGATGAACTACCTAATGGATAGAAACCCAACACCATGGTTCATGGAGGGAGCTATTACTAAGGGGTGTGGGCAAGAATCTCCTCCTCTGGTAGTTTGTTTAGATTAACTACCCTGCTTATTCCCTCCAAGCAAGGTGGGAAGGTAGAGCCTTTGTTCTATGGTTATGATTTAGTAACTTCTAGATAGCAGGCTAGCCTACAAATGCAGTCTTAGCTAGCCTGTTGAAAAAATACTATGGAAGGGGAATTGTTCAATCGTAATGAAGAGGGTAGACCTTCCTCCATAAACTATTTATTTAGCTCCATTAACTACAACTACCATCTGGCCCCTATTGAACTCAAGGAGGGGGGAGCTACCCTGGATCTGAGGATCATAGGACCATCCGTGCAGGGGTGTAGATTCAACTAGAACTGGGGGTGAACTATCTTTCCCAACTGGGGAGCTATCTCTGGGTGGCTAGCCATTTTGTGGGGGAATGAATTCTTACTTCCATCCCTAGCTCCCCCCTCCTTTGGTTGTAGTTTTGTGGCTCAGATGAGATATTGATGGGATCAGCTCAGAGACACTCCACTAGTCCACATACATCTGAATGAATGATCTCTAATAGTATCTTTTCCTTATTAGTTTCATTAGGAAATGAAGATCTATTATATTTCCCAAACACACAATACTCATGTTAGCTCTCAAAAACGCAGGCTGAATGCCTCAAGAGGCTGCCAATCTCTTGATACGCTTTAGGGTAATAGAAAAGGTCAAATGAATTAACCCTTCTACTCTTCAGGTGCTACCAGACCTAGGCGGGTGTACCTTTCTGAATAGTGTAGACTTATCTTATGATTATCCTTCTAAAATGCTTTGTCCACAATGGCAGATGATAGTGAAAAAAATGAAATCAAACTTGATAACTATCCTCTGATTTAAATCCTAGAATGCTTAATTAACTAATAAAAAGAGATTGAATGAATTCAAATAATGAAATTGCAGAGACCAGTGCCTTCTTGGGTATGTGGAGTCGAATGAAATAGAAGTGGGCAACTTATTCTGGTAGAAAATCAAATTGCAACATGTGATATGTTAATAACTTGTATAAACAATGCAAGATTACAACTACTGAGCTCTTCTTTAATAATCCAGATGAATCTTCCTTATTACTATGATCAATGAAAAGGATTTAATCTATACTTAAGAGAACCAATTGATTAATCACACAAATACATCAAATGTGCATTGACAAACTGAACATAAACTTGTTACGTCAATTTAAACAACCAAAAAGAATCAAATTGGAGACAGCTTTAGCAATACTTTTCAATAAACTCAATAGACAATTGATGCCAAAATAACCTACCACAGTAGCTCATTCACATTAAATTTTCCATTTTAAAACATGCACATAGTCTCTGATAAGAGAAAATTACTCTACTGTAGCCATTCCTAATCTATTGTATTTCTGAAGTCTGATCTCAAATTTTATAATCTTCAATTACAATCTAGGTGCATATAAATACACAAGCATTAGGAATCATATAATTTCGAATTCATGTCGGCCCCCATAGAAATCGAGCCCAAATCATGTTAGCCACAACATTATTTATAATTTCCCATGTCGGCCAATAGCTTTTGAATTTCTACTTTATTCACCAACCAATCGCCAAGATAGTCCTGAAGGTATGCCAAAGGAAAAATAACGTCAATCGCTTCCCCCTGCTCCTTTTGTTTTGCCCTGACTATCGACCATTGGGAAGACCTCCTATAGATTTTATTACGTTTCCACGAGAGCCCCCTTTTGCCTTTTGTATGTCGTTGTAGCTTCCATCCCTCGGTGAGACATCATGTAGATATCATTTGTTATACCAAAAGGCCCTATCCATTCTAAATCATTGTGACCCTTTATTTCTCTTACCGATAAGTGCCCATCATGTATGTTAGTCGGTGAGACAATGGGAAGTCATTATGACTTCATAACGAATACCCCCAGTCCAGCCAAAAGTCATCTATCTCAATCAAGTCACTAAGACAAAACAAAACTCTTGCTGAAAGCTATTTTGAACATAGTCGGGAAGACCCGACGGGCTCCCCAAGACCACATAGTGAAACATAAGTCTCACCGAAGCACTCGAACTTACACTAGATCGGCAGGAGAATCCCCTAGCTTGGCCGATAGACATCCACATGCATAAGTCGGTAAAACATGACTTACTCGATGAGACCACATACTGACACAAATAAGTCACACCGAGCAATGCCCTTTGTTATATTCATCTTTTCCAAGACATTCAAAATTTCTCACCGATTGAGCCTCCGTTTTAAAAGTTCGGTATGACACACTAGATTTTCTAAGACCATAGGCTGAAAGTTATAACTCATACCAATAAGTTCCTTCACAGCGCTTGTCGCTGAGACCCAAGAATTCTCTAGGACACTGTACCAACACACCAAACTCTTGCCGATGTTAAACCTCATATGTGTCGTTCAATGAGACAATAAAGACTCGTTATGACCATTCACCGAAACATATTTCTTTTGCCTATATGAACACTTCCCATTGCCGAAACAATGAAACTATTATGCTGATAGCTGCCAGTGAATGAAATCTAGTCGCCATGACATTAAAACATCTTGTTGATAGGCAACACAGACCTTTTTCTAGTAGAAGACACAACATGGATCGGGGAGAGCCAAATGAACTCACGCTGATAGGGACCAGAATGCAAAAGATGCGTGACTCAATGGATTCAATGGGGCAACATGGGAAAATATAGAGGAAATATGCATGAAGGGAGGGAAATGTATTCAAGGTAGGACTCACGTGGAAGATTATGAATGCAGACAACATGTAAAAATCACCAAATTTTTATAGTTCTAACAAATCACACAAATCATTTTTACCAATAGAATAATTAGAAATACTGTCAACCAATTTTTTATTAAGAATGGTCTTAAGACCTTTTTCACCAATGTGACCCAATCTATGGTGCCACAACATACATGCATTTTTAGTGCTAGTTACATTGGAAGAGTTACATAAAGTATAGGAATCTATCCTAAGAAAAGTCCCTATTTGATATCCTTTAGATATCACCAAACTCCCTCTTACCAACTTGCAACCAAACTTGTCAAATGTAACATGCATTCCATAGTCATTCAACTTGGATACTGAAAGTAAATTTCTCACAAGTCCTAGAATATGTAAAAAATCATCAAGGGATTTAATCCTCCTATCACTAAAACATAACTTTACCTTTCCCTTACCAACAATCTTCTTAGTATTGTTATCACCAAGGAAAACATCTCCCCCATCATATGCTTTGTAAGAAGTAAACCACTCCTTGTGAGGAGTTGTGGTAGGATCAACCTAAATCAATAATCCAAGCATCATCACTAATAGAGTTAGCTGAAATAAACAAAGCATTAGAATCATCATTAGAGGACTTTTCCATGGAGGAATCAACATTCTTTTTCTTGTTCTTACATTCCTTCTTATGCACTCTTTTTCCACAATTTCAACAATTTACTCTGCTCTTTTTGAGGGTGTTAGAACATCTTTTAGACTTATCCCTCTTTTCTCCCCTTGAGGCCCTTTCTCTTTGGACCTTCCTTGTACATGCAAGGCATCTTGGGTGCCAACATTCATAGACTTTCTCCTAATCTCCTTTGATAGAAGTATGGAAATCATGTTGTCCATTTTTGCTTTTGCATTACCACTACTTATGGAAAAAATTAGATTTTCCCAAGATTCGGGTAAAGAACAAAGAATAAAGATACATTTATCTTCATCTTCTAATTTAACATCTACTAATGCAAGCTGAATTATAATTATATTAAAATAAATTTAAATGGTTTGCAATAAAATCACCATCTTTCGAGATATAACTTGTTAGAAAAAAAATTAGTTTGATAAATATCACCTATCATTTTCAACAAATTGAATGTGGTGTCTTCTATCGATACATTAAAGAGGACATAATCTGTGAGACACAATCGTATGGTTCCTCGGGACTTCTTATCTAGATTTTTCCAATCTTGATGAGACATTGAAACTAGTTTTGTCTCTTGTGAAACTAACAACCACATATCTCTCTCTTCAAGGAGATCCTCCATATTTAATTTCCACATCTCGTAGCCTATGCCATTGAATTTATCAATATCCTAGCAAGAGGTAGAATCCATGGAAAAAAATCCTCTTCACAAATCTATAATATACCACAAAATAAAGGCTCCTACTGTAGCCAAAAAACCTTGAACCAAAACTTAAGATAAAGGCATCCCCTTCTCAATAGAATCATTGGCTCTAATACCAAATGTTGAAAAAAAATGTGAAGGAAAGCTACAATAAACATGTGATTGAAACAAACATCACAATATAAAAAATAACAACCAAAATGAGACATCAGATTTATGTGCTGAAACCCTTTCGAGAAAAAATCCACCCAAGAAAATATGACAAGTATATTATTAATATTACAATGAGAGTATACAATAATACACTTCACTATTGATCTCTAATCAACATGACAACACCATGTCACCTACAAGAACTCAATATGAAACTACCATCCCATGACTCCAATTTATAGAAATTGATGGAGGTAAAACCATGAATGGTAAACCAAAACAAGAGGCACAAAACCACCTACAAAAACCCATGACCCTCTTAAAGGATAACCAAAAGACATAATAAAATATTAATTGGATATTCAAGACTCCAACATAGGCACCAAACCCATAGCCTATCCAAATCCTTCCTTTCTAGATGGTTGGGTGACCTTTCCACTTCCCGATGGAATACCAATAGACACCTTATCTTCTCCAATCTTGGATCCCCACCCCAAAACCTTTCATATTCCATTTTTGACATGTAGGAAACATGCCTTATCCATATTTGATGTGTAGCATCCAAAAGAAAATCTTGTATTTAAAATATAATTACAACATGCTAGCATATAATATCTTTCTCTCATGCCCCCTAGAACACATTCCAAGAAACATAGACATACAAATGACATAGGATTACAAGGTTAATGCCACCTTATCCTAACAAGCATATTGTTTGCAATTGTATCTTTGTAGAAGCACAAGGTTTTTGTTGTCATGATCTTGGATGAAAATCCTAACATGGTATCTCAGAGGAATAATGCATAGCTAGTATTGAGGAGAAGATGATTCAAACTGCCACAAAGGATTCATATCAGACAACAACCTCCAATGCCATATCAATTCTCTCACACTTGGCTTGCAGCCCCTGTCTACATATAAGATTATAGATTCATAGAGCTTGCACATTGAATGGAAAATGAGATTGTTTTGTTGTATATATCCTCATGAATTCTTCAAAGCACCTCACATTACTTACACAACAACATCCCTGGCTTGACCTACACATCTCAACGCTTGCGTTTGGCCTCAATCACCAGTTTACGATTCCTACTACAATATCTTTGGCAGCTCTTCATGGTAGATCCTTGCACCTAAAGAATCAAATGTAGAGGATTTAAGTGAGAATATATCATTATCTACGCTTTTTTCTCTCTTCCATGATTGGTGTTATATTGGAGTTCGAGTTGGAGATGGAAGTCATCTAGGTAGAAAACTAGCGACATCAACTTCATTCATAGTGGTGCATGCCATAAGTTGAGATACTCTCTGCCACCTCCAATAGATCTACTTTTAAATCATGCACTTTTCAATTTGTTGCCACCTCATGCAACCCTCCACAATTTGTTACATTGAATCAACCTTACTTTGACTGAGTAGTTTCCACATTTATAAGCATTCATGCAAGTATTAGTGGTCATAGTTAGCA
>VDFB02129433.1:0-10791 GCA_007258455.2 Sequoia sempervirens | reverse complement strand
TTCCATTGGATGAGATACTTAGTGAGAGTGCTATTCCTCAACTTCTTTGTGCGTGTTTGACGAATGCACTCTTGTTCCAAAATGATTCTTCCTTCTTCATCGAGCTATGGTAGTGTTGTTTGAGTGGGAATATTATGCCCAATTACCTTCTTCAAATAGGAAACATGAAAAATTGAATGTATGTTTGTTGTTGGAGGCAACTCTAGCTTGTAGGAAACATTACCGATCTTTTGCATAATTTGGTATGGACCATAATACCTTGAGACAACTTATTATTCTTTTTGTTGCTTTGTTAGATTTTGCTTATAAGGCTGCAATCTCAAGAAGACCCAATCCCAACTTCAAACTTCTTTCTCACTACCATGTTGGTCAGCTTCTATTGTTTCATTCAATTTTGTGCCATGGCTAAATTCTCCTTGAGTCTTGAAAGTACTTGTTGCTGATGAAGCAAGTGGTCTTCTACTGCCCGAACTCTTGGTGAGACCTTTATTGATGATGTGATGGAAGGAGGATGATATCCATAAAGTGCAAAAAATGGAGACATTTTTGATGAGCTATGAAAAGAAGTGTTATACCACCATTCTGCAAGTGGTAGCCAATCTACCTATTTAGATTGTTTCTCTGAATTGAAACAACATAAATATCCTTCCAAACACTTATTAACAAGCTCAGTTTTCCCATTTGATTGAGGATGGTATGAAGAGCTAAGAGCCAATTGAGTACCCAAAACATGAGAATAAATCTTTCCAAAAGTGACTAGTGAAGATAGGATCATGATCACCTAACAATAACTTTAGGTGTACCATGTAGCTTTTGGATATTCTCCAAAAAAGCTCTAGCCACTGCACTTGCTGTAAAAGGATGTGCTAATGCAATGAAATGTGCATATTTAGTGAGCCTATCAACCACCACCATGATGACATTATGACCTTTAGATTTGGGAAGCCCTGTGATGAAGCCCATGGATATCTCTTCCCAACGCTGGCTAGGAATAGATAAGGGTTGCAAGAGACCTCATGTCTTAATTGTCTCCCCTTTATGCCTTTGACACACAAACATTCAACCACAAATTTTTGAACATCACCCTTTAGCCCTTCCCAAAAGAAATCTTGCTTGACTTCGATGATATGTCTTCAAAAATCCTGAATGACCACCCACTGTAGACTCATGCAACTCTGTGAGAATCTTGATTTTAAGGTTGGAATTCTTGCGGAGATACAAACGCTCTTTATACCAAAGAGTATCTCCCTTCCAACAAAACTTATCTGAACTACTAGGATCACTTTTTAATTGCTCGATGAGATTGCTAGTCGCAACATCATTTTGCCACTCTACTTTGGCTTCCTCCACCCAATTTGCTTGTAATATTGAAAGGGCACACAATAAGGCTTCATATTTCTCATCCTTCCTTGAAAGTGCATCTGCTACAATATTTTCTTTCCCTTTCTTATATACAAATCTCAAAGTCATATCCTAACATCTTAGTGACCCATTTTTGTTGCTCTTCAGAAGATAGTCGTTGTTCCAAAAAATATTTTAGGCTATCATGATCTGTCTTAACCTTGAAATGTCTACCCGATAGATAAGGCCGCCATTGTTTCACTGCATGGAGTATTGCTAGCATTTCCTTCTCATAAATAGGTTTTAATAGATTCTTACCTTTTAATTGACGACTCTCAAAAGCAATTGGTCGACCTTCTTGCATAAGCACTGCTCCTATCCCATTTCCCGAAGCATCACATTCCATAATGAATTCCTTGGTGAAGTCAGGAGTGGCAAGTACCGGAGTTGAACACATAGCCTCCTTCAATCTCTCAAATGCTGTATTGGCAGACTCATTCCAATGAAAAGAATCCTTCTTCAATAGAGTGGTGAGAGGTGCTGCTATACTACATAATTCTTCACAAATCTTCTCATCAATCAGTCTTTGGAATAGGCCATTCCATGATAATAATTTTGTTGGTCCACCTTTACTCGCTTCATGTGAAACTATGTGTCCCCAATACTCCACCTCTGTGAATAAGAAAAGCACACTTGGATGAAAACTAGCATAGAGTTTATGATCTTCAAGTATTTGTAATGCTTGGTCCACATGTTGCAAATGTTCTTCCCAAGTCTTTTTATAAATCAATATATCATCAAAGAATACTAATACAAACTTTCTCAAGAACTTCTTAAAAATGGAATTCATCAAACTTTGGAATGTAGATTGTGCATTGGTAAGACCAAATGGCATCACCAAAAATTCATAATGACCCTCATGAGTCCGAAATGTTGTCTTACAAATATCTTCCTCCTTAATCCGAATTTGGTGATAACCAGATCTAAGATCTAACTTGGTAAAAAACATAGCTCCATTTAATTCATCTAGCAAATCATCAATGACTGGGATTGGAAACTTATCTTTAATGGTGTACATGTTGAGCACTCTATAATCTGGACACATCATAGAGTATCATCTTCTTATGCACCATCACCGCCGTGAGATGCAAGCACTTTGGCTATGCCTAATGATTCCTTACTCTAGCATCTCTTCAACAATCTTTTCTATCTCACTCTTTTGTATGTGTGGATGCACATGGGCGATGTTGATGGTTGGATCCACAGGACTAAGCGTATGGCATAGTCATGATCCCTCTTAGGAGGAAGTCCTTTAGGCATATCTCCAAGAACAACTGAGTGACGATCAATTATAGCTTGCAAATCTGGATGAGTAGGAGTAATAGATTGAGAGACTTCTAATGAACATGGTTGGGCCACAAATCCATCCACTCCTTTCTTAAGCAACTTTTGCATTTGATGAGAGCTTACCATTTGTGGAGATTTTGCCTTCAACCCCCTTAGCTCTACTAGCCTTCCTTCCGATTGAAATCTCATGAATAGTTCTTGGAAGTTCATCTCAATTGTTCCTAATGTAGTAAGCCATTGTACTCCCAAAACAATATCTATTGCACCCATGGATATGCATACATTGGGGTATGGTTAGTAATCTCCATGGATAATTTAATGCTATGACGCTACTGAACAACTAAGCTGTACCACCATACGCAATCAAAACTTGAAACTCACGAATTTTGGATATATGAAACAATTTAGGCAATTAGCTAACTTTGTTGATGAAATTATGAGTACTACGAGTCGATCAACTACTGTTATACGCTTCTTTAGGAACCCACCACCTTGAGAGTTTGTGGAGCCTTTGAAACACGAGGAGTCGCGGTGACAAAATGATTGGTTGAGAATCATGTGATTCCCTCATTTGACTCCCTTTCATCCTCTAGTATGGGTTCCTCGTCTTCTTCCTCACTTAGACCTTCAATATAGAACAATTTCTTTTCACTACATTTATGTCCTCGACTATATTTTCTATCGCAATTGAAACACAAACCTTTTGCTCTTTTCTCCTCAATTTGTTGTGGAGTCAACTTAGTAGGTTGTGTTGAATATCCTTTCTCTCTTGTCACATTAGCCCCTTGCTTCTTAGGAATCAAATACTTCTCCTCTACCCTGTGTGCTAAGATAAAAGACTCATTTATGGAGCTAGGGCTAAACATGTGTGCCTCATGTTGAATGTGATCCTTGAGACCCCCAAGAATAAATCATTTAATTTTTCCTCTGTGAGTGAATTCACCCATGGGATAGATTTTTGGAATTGTTGAATATAATCCTTAACTGATCCTATTTGTTGAAGTTTAGCTAGGTGGCTGAAGAAGTTGTCTGTAACACTATTGCTATATTGTGCTTGGAGTTCCTCTATAAAAATTGACCATGAGACGATGAGCCCCTTTTTACTTCAATGAGTGCAAAGCCAAGCGATGCCAAATGAATTGATCTGGTTCTAAATATAAGGAAGCCATAAGTGACCTTTTGTCCATTTGGGATTTGGTGTACTTCAAAAAATTCTCCATTGGTTTATCCATGTTAGAGGATCCTTACCATCAAACTTGCGCATATCCACCTTGGGAAATAAATTCCTAGATCCAATAGGAGTACTAAAGCTTGTGTTAGTAGTGGCTGACCTAGAATTCTCACCTTGGTCGCTTGAGAACTCCTTTCTTGATTCAGCTATGTAGGTGCTTAACATGTTTCGCATGTCCGACATATCTCCTCTTAGGTCACACATATCCATCTTAAGCGAGGAAATTTCTTCCTTGACCTTATTGTTAATTGAGGAAATTTCTTCCTTGACCTTATTGATTTCTTCATTATGAGAAATATCCTCGATTGTTTCACCATCCTTATCAGGAGTCTTCCCCGGAGTGACAGCATTCTTTTTACCCCTTGTTGCAGGCCCTGTCATGATGGAAACCACTAATGTTGAAATAAATCACACAAATAAAATTTAAATTCTCTCAAATTTTTACTGTAATCTACTTTAGTATGTCTTCAAAAACCCAATAAAAATCAGACTCCAATTCAACAAGATGTGCGAGATATGTAGATTCCAAAAAAATAGGGTAGAAACCCTAATTCTGCAATAATTCGCTTAATTCTACTCCAATTCTTCTAAAATATGGACTGTAGCTTCTTCAATATGTTCTTCAAAAACCCTTTAAAAATCAGAAAAAAATTCGAGAAATTCTGAAAGATATGTTCTTCCCAAAATCGCCTCCAAAATTGAGAAAAACCTTGCCTCTATGGTGCCAAGATCATGCTCTGATACCACTTGTTATGAAATAACTTGCTCAATAGAAGAATATGATAAGAAATATTCTGCAAATACTTGATAATAACTGAGAATAACAAGCCACTTCGAGGGGGAAAACCTCCAAATATCTCTAATGAGAACACACTTCACAACTTGATGATGAAATAAGACTCACAACCTCTATATATACCTATTTATGCCAAGGATATCACCTAGGCCGACTTAGACACACCTATATAAGACATAGGCCGACCTAAACAACAAATAACAATACTAATGATAATCTGACTTAATAGAGAGTTAAGATAGCCACAAGCCATTATTCATAGCTTAGATGTACAATAATATTAAAATTGCTTAAATATCCTTAGTTGGTAAGACCCCATACAGAATGTGCGAGAAAGTTCCTAGAGGGTCATCTTCTATGGCTTTTGTAGGGTATCTCTTAAATTTAGGTTGGGATTTCTCTATAACCTCTATAACATTAGGTGTAGCCATCGCAATGTAGATTCAAACTGACTTCAAACACAAAGTTTTGAAAGCTAAGGCATGCAATATTTGTAAAATACCTTTTAACTCATTCATTGAACTAGGGTTCTTAAGCTTTGAATCTCAAATCACCTTGAACTCTTCAATTTTTCTTTTCGTTACTCTACTATTCTTCAAATGCCTTTGGTGAAATGAATTTTCTTGAGAAAAATTTCTTATAACCCTTCGATCTACCAAAATTTTGTAATAAATGTGTCAATTCATAAAGTTGGCAACCCTAAAATAGTATGTATAGTCAGTTTCTAAAGCTCTACAAACTTTTGCATCAACATATTTTCTTATGTAATCTTCACCAATAGATCAAGCATGTTGATCTTCATCTCATAGCCTTGTGTTACAGCCTCAACACCTCTTTTCTGGTGGGGGATAAAATATATCCATTAAAGCTCCCCCTAAGTCATAGCTCTTGTCTTAATTTTTAGAGGAAACATTTGCACTAGAGGATGGTACAAATTCTCACTTTTCATCTATCTCTTCCTTTTTTCTCCAAATATTTTCCATTTCCTTCTTTCCTTCAATTAGATCAATATTTTTGACTAGTTCATTCCTCTTTATCGGATTATCCTTCCTTGTGTTTCTACTTCTACAAAACTTAGCAATATGTCTAGGTTACTACAATTGTGACATACAACATTCTTTTGAACAATATTCCTTCCATTCATCCTAGATCTTCATTGATTAGCTTTGTGTCCAAATCCATAGCATGCATAACAATAACCATTGAAAGGTTGAATCATTCTACCATCGTTATATGCATTCATCATTTGACTTTTCCATTCACTTGCTCTATGTCCAAATTTCTTGCATGTAAAGTATTGACTAGTAAAGGATGAAGCATTCTAATTCATTTTGCTTCTACATTTCATTCCACTATGTCCAAATTTATTGCAAGAATAGAAAAAAACATTGAAAGATGGGTACCTTTAAGCATTTTGTTGTCTGACTAGAGCTCTTCTAGCTTCATTTATTTGATTCTAGATCTTTCCATTGTTCTTCTTATCTTTAGTCTTCTTTGGTTCATTGATCTTATTTTCTGCATTAGGTATCTGATCTGCTTTTGAGCTTTCACCTTTTTCAAATCATAAACCATCTTAGTTTTTTTATGCTTTTTGTCTTGCAACCAACTCATCAAGCATTGTAGAGCTCACCTTAAATTTTTCTTCATGAATTCTTTCTTTCTCTAGATCTGATCTCATATTTACCACTTCTTGTTCAAGCCTCATGCATTCATCAGAATTTCTTTTTACCATTGCATTTAGACATTCCTCAACTCTTTTCTTTTCTTAAACTTGTACTTTCAAACCAATGATGTTTTCATTCGCTTGTTTCAATTTCTCACTAACTTCCTTATTCCTTTCTCTGAACTTTTTTATTTGCACTCTTAATATTTTGATGCATTCATTAGCTTATTTGACATTTTCCTTTAGGTCTCTATTTTCACCTTTGATTTTATCTAGATCTTCAAGAGAAACTTTGAGTTCTCCATCTTTTTCAAGCATGAATCTTCTATAAAATCAAAAGAAGGAATCTCTTTTGGAGGAATAGGAAAATTTCTATTAGCCATGTGTTCAATCTCCAAGACCTTCCTGAAGTGGTTAAGCTCCTTCTGAGGAATTGGGCTCTGATACTAATTATTGAACACCTAGAATTTTGAGAGGGGGTGAATTGGTATTCTCTTAAACCATTCAAACATTAAAAATCCAATAACTAATGCATATTCAACTGCAGTAAGGAAGGAAAACATGAAAACATCCACAACATCACATAACACATGAACACTGGGATTTTTATGTGGAAAACCTAAAATGGGAAAAACCATGGTGAGGGTTAGCTCACAATATATTATAACCAGTTATAATATATTACAGAAAATGTTCACTATAGGTGGGCTCACTATCCACAAAGAAAATATAGAATAAAGAAGGTGACTCACATCCTATTTTGAATTGTTACAAATGCATCTACAATATGTAGGAATATAGTTCCAATGAAACATAATAATAATCTTCACACTGATTCTTATTCAACATTCTACCTTGATCTTCATTCACACAAATCTGATCTTCAATTCAACATTCACAACTTAATTTTGTATTGCTCTGATCAAATTCATATCATACATAATACATGTCAATACATTACTTCATCTTTATCAAAATACCAAAAATAATCTAGCATATATATCCACATCTTATAGAACATCAATTAGGTCAACATAATTTGATGTAACACCAAAATATAACTTGTTGGCTCCAAAACTTATCATCCATAATAAAAGCCACAATTCAAATCTCAAAACACCTTAAGATAGGTGGGCATGGACCTATAATAGATCCCACATAAGATAACAATACATATTTACCCTTCACATACCTTCAAACATACTAGGTCGACATCGCATAAGACCTAAATACAAAAATATTCATCTATGTATCCACATCTCAACACATGGACCTAAAATCTTGATACCATCTAAAATTCAATCTCAACAAACATCTAGCAACTTAACTTCAACACTGCAAGGCCAAAATCTCATTTTTGGAGATGTGTGGAATCTCCCACACAGACACACTGTACAAAAAATGACTATAATATGCCAAGTCGAACTCTATCACTCTTATCTCTCAAACTGTATGTCCAATCAAGATGAAATCTTGGATTTAGATGCATCTAACATTCACCAAATTAGAATCATAGAGTAATATCTTTATTTTCTGAGTCGTGTGGACAAAAAAACTAATGCACTATAACATTGAACTGATAGATTTGACACTTAGTCAAATTTCTATGCAAGTGAACTTTCCCAACCAACTCAACTTGCACAAATGTCTTCCTTAACATCTCAAAACCTATCAAGATTAATCAAAGTAATCCACAACAATGTTGACATCAATGACAACATTATGCTACATCGTTAAGTGCTTTCCATGCTCATGTTGCCACACAACATCATCAATGACAACCTCCTCAAACTTACAACACCCCCTATATGGCACAACATTTTCCCTCTCTTTGAATGTCTAGGTTACAGATTTGAAGAGGATTGAAGGAATCTCAAGAAGAAATTTTTTCCATTGTTGCATTTATTGTCATACATCTTGTCAAGCCACGAAAATTTACTTACAAAATTATCTAGCAGCATTCCAACAACTTTGTAAGCATAAAAGGAAGTCTTAGATATGCTACCAAAGGACCCAAAAGTTGAGCAAGACCCCCTATTAGGGACACATACACCCTTGGGTGATAGTGTCCTTCTACAATGGTTGAAGCAAGCTTTTTTGGGTTAGTACATATCACTCTGCACTTTTTGGATCCACCTACAAACTATGGTTTTAGCCCATCAGTTGTCACAATCTTGCAATTTGCATATTAGGGCACATAGTCTAATTAGGTTAATCATTCCTAATCATTTCCAATATATTCCCATCTTCAATTAGATGTAGATCCAAGTCTGATTGGCTCACCTTCAGGGTTGTAAGTCAATCTAATCACCTTGTTGGTCTACATCTTAATGTAACCTAGAAAAGGTCCCTTGCATCCTATGTTCTTTGCATTTAGGACCTAAGATCACCCTTTTCTACATTACAGTATCAATCATGGAAGTGGTAAGGATAAGTCTTAGAAGATGATAAGGGATGAAACGATATTATGACCAATGGATTAGTATGGGCTGACTACACTCGATCCATGAGGATATGAAGCATAATCATGCCACTAAACGTCAATCCAATAGAGATCATTCAATTTATGCAAAGATAGAGAAGCCATTAAAACTAACATATTAAATCATGAAAGCTTAATAAAACCTCTAATCTAAGACATTGAAACTTATCCTATTGGGGGAGTGGTGTCGCATTGATGTGGAATGACGACCCTTTCCCAATCCCTTGGATAATGAGCTTGTTTCAACCAGTTTTATTGAAGAAAACTAATGAAAACATTGTGAGATGTATGATAAAGCATGATTTAAATGCTAAACTAGCATGATGCAAGCTAATTTAACATAATTCATGCTAAAATGATCAAGATATGTGAGTGCAAAGCTATTCTAAATGGATTTTAAGCTAAAAAGATTGAAACCCTGATTAATAAACAAGCTACATGAATGCATCTATGTTACCATGGAAGCCATTAATGGAAGCTAAGCTAATTAATGAAAGTAATTAAGCTCAAATGATACTAAATAATTGCTAAATATGAGTGTGAATGTGAGTGATTTCAACAGCATGAGTTTTCTTTAAAAAATATGGATCCATTTGTCTCCAAATAGTGATCTATTTATAGGAAAGCAAATGAAAAATGAAGGGTTGAGATCAAAAAGGTTAATCAATGGTCAAGGATGGAAGAAGTTGGAGGCATCAATCATGGATTCTCATCAACAGATGAGGATCAATGATGAGATTTAATCAAGGGTTAACCTTTTTCCAAACAAAGACACTTTTAACTTGCACAAGAAATCATAAGTTAACTTGCACAAGAAGTCAAGTAAGTTTGTTTCCACTTTTTCAAATGAGTGAGGAGAAGAGAATATTCTTTGGAATATTCTCATGGGTGAGGGAAAAAGATATTTAGAAAATTAAAAAAAGTTTAATTGTGCAAAAGGGGAAGGAATATTCCATGGGAATATTTCTTTTGGAGCAATGTGCAAAGGGAGGAATATTCCCTTGGAATATCCCCTTGCAAGTGGGGGGAATTAGATTTAATTAGGTAATTGATAATTAAAACAATGTTAATTATGCAATTAGGAGATTTAGATGATATTCATTAAATAAAATGATTTAATGAAAAAGGGAAAAGATGATGATATTTAATTAAATAACTTTGGGTTATTAATTAAATAATAGGACTTTAGGGATTAAACTAAATATATTTAATTTAATGAGATGAAATGTTAGCATGGAAGGGGGTGAATTAACTCGATTAGATTAATTAGGTTAATAGATGCAAATGGTGAAATTAATTAAATAGATATGAAAATTTAATTAATTAAGCGAAAAGAGGATGGGTTTTAGGAGGAAATGATGTTAGTATACCTAATTTGTGTGCATGATATCATTCAAGATATTTTTAAGTGTCAACAGATACATAACTAGAAGAATTCAACAAAGAACTAATAACACAAAGAATATTCATGTGAAATGGAGCACCCACTAATGTCTAATATAAAATAGTAGCTAATAATTGAGGAAATTGAGCAAGAGTAAGTGCATTAAAAAGCATTGGTCCAACAAAAGCAAGATATTGCTTAGATACATATGCATTGCGGTCATAATATTTTTTTCTTTATGATCCTCTAAATGGTTTTTAATATTAGGATTAGAAAATACCTCATTATTATTGTATTGGGTAGTCATGCCAAGGTTTAGACAAGCACCCATTCATAAACGAATATTAGGGTTGAAGTAGCTTTGGCATAAACAAATAATATGGCTAAGAGAAATAAATGGATAAATCGCTATAAATATAAAGTAAGCAATTAGATCTAAAAATTAAAACTATAGAGGTAAAAAAAGAGTTGGTTGGATAGGTGAAATTAGTGTCACACAATGAATTAAAAACCTTAAAAGTAGATAAGGTTACAAAGCACCAATAGG
>VDFB02129432.1:0-10086 GCA_007258455.2 Sequoia sempervirens | reverse complement strand
CCAACAAAACAACATTCTGGCCATATTGACTACATGCAGAGGAATCTGTATGATGATTTCCTTGACCAATTTCCCCTATCAACAAATGACAAGAAGAGGGGTTTAGTTTTGATGAGAGGGACAACCTTAGGTGAAGGGTTGAGATATAGAACCTACAACATTGTAGATGCTAGGGTACCAATGATGGGTTTATAATTGTTTAGAAGATGGTATGGCCAGCGAAATGCACCTCATCCTTTTTCAAATGGTTGGAGGTATGATATGGGAAATATTGTAGTGCTGAATGTGTTCCTTGATGTTGACCTCCTCCTGGCAGTGGCTGCAAGATATGATCCTGTCACAAGGGTTATAAGGGATAATGATGGTGAGGTTTTACTGAATGTAAATGCAGATGTAATTCAGAGGGTTTTTTATTTGAGTGAAAATGGCTCATGCTTGGTCTAGATTGACTTTGAGGAGATGAAACAAGAGTATACCAATATTCAACCTCTTTTCAAATCAAAATTGCTTCCTCCTCATCTAGCCAGGGCGGGCAGTTCCATGATTCATATCAGCCCGACTGATCAAGAACCTTTTGGGTTAAATTGTTTTACTGATCATTTCTTGGCAAACTTTTACTCACTTTGCTAAATTTTAGGTTTCAGTCCTAATACTGTGATTCCCATTGCCTATATGTTTATGGGGGCTCAAATTCAACATCCCAATTTCTCTGTAGTATATGATTATGCTTCTTTCCTTGCTGAAAGAATGCATGAGGGTTTGTTGAACTTATTTTGGGGGACACTAGTGTTCCTTTCTTTTGGTACTATTTGTTAATGCATATGTTCTTGTATGAGAATGTCAGCTTCTTCTTAGAGAAGATGGAATTGAGGCAAGAGGTAAATGGAGAAAGGCTACCAGTATAGGCCTGGAGTGCAGATATTTCTTACAACAAGAGGGATGCTAGCTATGTGTAGTTTGACAACTTCTTTGCTTCTAGGCTCAGGGCTAGACTAATGGTAAATATGCCAAGAATTCTTGAGGATTTGCATGATTTCCTCTGGCCCAAAGCAAGAGGGCCTGAGTTAAAAGTATGTCATAATTGGGGTGACATCATTCCATACCCTGTAAGCACTATTTTAAGGGTTTATGGTTTCCAAGGAACCCCCCATATTCTTCCACACAATGTACCATCAAGAATGGGATTTGCAGAGGTTTTGTGGTAGTTGGGATGCATCCATGAAGATAACCTGACAGGAAGAGGAAAAGGGACTTTGTTCCTTGATTATACTATTGTCTCAGATTTTGTATTTTCCAAGGGTGGATGGGTTCATTTTGATCAATTTTTTGATGATTACCATTTGAAGAATGGATCCATAAGGCAACATGATCCTGAGGGATTCTTTGCTCTATTTAGACAAAGAATCAAGGGTGGCAAATTTTCCCATGTTTTCAACTTTCCTGAAGATTTGATTAGGAATGAATTTGATTTGAGTAGGCAAGAATTGAATAAAGAAAAATGGATTGCCTATGAGAAATTGTTAGCCCTAGTGCATAAGTTGGATCCGAAGTATGATCCATTAATGGAGTTCACTCCATTTCACAAAAGAATTGATTTCCTGATGAGTAATTTTAGAGAAATCATGAGCACCCTGAGAACCAAGAAGATAAACTTGGAGGTAGATTTGAAAATCCAGGGATTGGAGGTGAGGCATGTGGAAGAAAGGCCAATTTGTCAACCACCAATTGATAGGCCCTTATACAGAAGAAAAAGAGATAATAGCAGTGATGAAGAGGTTGGAGACAGAAAAGGTAAACAAATAATGAAAGCCTCATCACAATCTGGCCAAGGGATTAGAAAGCCTAGAGGAATAAAGATTGTGGATCTTGATTCACCACCTCGAGATGACCCTATGGAGCCACCACCAGAGCCAAGCCCTAAGAGGCAAAGAATTGAGGAACCACAAGACACTTCGGTGGATGAAATAATTGTCACCGATCAAGACATGCAAGTTGGCACCCCTTCACCTCCTAAGTCAACACAATTAGTGTTGACTGATATAGATATAAAAGGACAGAATGTTCAGGATGCAAGGATGGTGGCCTGCAAGGCATTCCTTGATGATGATGCCTTTGTGAAGACTCTTGTGTTCTTACAGTTGGTCTGGAGGTTGAAACTTCAAGAATATCAAGACAAATGCAAGGAAAGAAGAGAAACAAGGCCTGACAGGTCTGATTAGGAAAATGATGATGAGGTCAAAACTGAGCTAATAGAGTAGTTCAAGAACCTCACCCCTGATGAAGGAAGGAAAATTGTGTCTCAAGCTGGTGTACTACTTCTCCCTAAATGGGACATTGCTGATGTTGTAGCTTTTAATGATATCATGCAATCAAAGCATCCTATGCAAGGCAGTGAGGAGGAAGTCAAGGCATCACTACAAGACTCTACCTTTAGTGAGGAGTATGAAACTTTGGCGATATCGGCTTTAGCACCTCAGGGAAGAAAACCAAATGTAGCTGATCTCAGTCCAAATTTAAGGGGTGGGCTCATCATCAAGAGAGTCTATGAAATCTCAACAAAAGAAGCAACAAGGTTAACACTGAATGTGGCCAAATTGGCCCAGAAAATAGCTGAAAGAGATGAGGCTAAGAAGAAAAGCTTGATGGAGAAATATAACACAATGATTGGGGAGTATAGTAGGATACAACAAAGAAATGTTGAGTTGCAATCTAAAGTAGATAGGCTGAGATATGGGCAGGTGGGAGAATCTTCCAGTGCCCCTACTGCTAGAGCAATACCCACTGCTTCAGGGTCATTACCCCCTGTTGTTCCAATCATTTCTATTCCTGGATCACCAATTCAGACACCTATTGATAGCCCTACACCAAGGCCAGTTGAAGAAGAGGTTGAGCTTTCTACAGATCCTACCAAAGAAAAGATGATAAACAAAGTTACAGAATTACAGGTTGCCCTAAGGGCGAGTGAGGATAATGCTATGGCCAAGCACAATGAGGTGGTAGACACCGTTATAAGGCATTTAAATGAAAAGGTTGATTCTAAGCTTCCATTTTTACATTCTTTGTATTCTTTATTCTTAGAGAGAATTCAAAATATTAATAGAGACAAGGAGGTGATTCTGCCCCTGATTGAAAAATGGATCCCTAGGGCCACTGATTTAGACATTATGTTTAAGGCTTCTAGGTTTGATGTGAATAATAGGCCCCAATCATTAAAGCCTACTCAATTTTTTGTGAAATCATTGAAGGGATTCCAGGCCTTGCTTGATGATTTGAGTAAGAAAATTAGGGAATTAATAAAGAATTTTGATGATTGGGATGACACTTTCTTGCCAGATATAATGGATACAAGTGGAAATGTTCAAACATTGCAGCAATGGCAGGAAAAGGTAGAGGAGGTTATTAATGAACAAATTAAATTAATTTGTGATGATTCAAATCATGACTTGCTGGTAAATAGCATGGATAAAATATTTAATACTAGCATATTTTTGGAATCATTTGAAAGGGAGGCCAACCAGGTTGCAGTGAAGTTCACACCTTACAGTACCAAGATGAAGGAGGTGATGGATTTTAATTGGCTGACGGATGAGGAATATCAAAGTTGGGTTGAGAAGTACTTAACTGAGGAGGAGTGAAGCGGTGTATAGTACCGGCAACTGACAGTTCAACAGTTATGTATAACTGAATTTTGGTTTTGCTCCATGGTAGTTTTGGGTGCAGTTTTTGAGGAGTAACAAATGCTGTGGTTATTTTGCAATGAGTGGAATCAATAGAAAGATGCTCTGGGGTTTGGTGGTTGTGTTTTCAGTTTTGAAATGGGATGTAGCGGTCCAATTGATCAATGACATGTGTAATTTTTGGCCCAATGCTTGTTGCTCCTTTGTTTTCTATAAGAAGGATTTCAAGGCCAGAAATTAGGGCTGACAAGTTAGATATTTTTTGCAGTCAAGTCTAGGTAAAGTTGCAGAGCAAGAAATTGTAAGAACTTTTGTGAATACTATGGAAATTTAGGTTTGGGTTATTTTGTAAAGGGTTTTAAACTTATGAAGACTGCATGTTTTATAACAATAACAACATTTCAAGCTAAGATGATATATCTTGAGCTCGAGTCTCTCCTCTGTACAAACATATCATGTTTTGAATAAAATAATCAAAGATTATGATGTTCATCTCATCATCTCGATGTGTGTGTTTTCTGTCTTGGCTTTAATTCAAAGAATTAATTAAAATGCTTGGATGAAATCATGGATGGGTATGTTTGTAAAAGGATTAAATAAGAAGTATTGGGTTGGGGCAGAAATTGATAATGTTGTAATGCAACATTGTCAGGGATCCTATATGTTGAGTATTTAAATCTGTTGTCGAATTGTGACTGTTTATGAGTTTGACTCCCCAATGGTATATGGCACTGATCTAAATCGTACAAGTTTGTAAATCTTTGTGTCTGTATGTTTTTGCTTAGGGCTTGCCACCAAATTTGCAAATTAAATGACTATCATAAGATACGAAATAATGTTGTAATTATCTCATGCTCCAGGTAGCTGACATTACTGGTGAAAGGCCAATTCATTTTAGTGATATACTATTCTATTGAGCCATTTGTGGGATTATCTGTAATTTTGTTAATGATTGTTTATGAGTTTGGTGTAGAGATCATAAACACATTATAGGGATCACCCTCCTGGGTCTTGCAGAACCCGATGTGTAGGAGGTTATTTTAAAATCCTCGTCAGTTGGTCCAGGTTCTTCGAGCTGCCCTTGATTGGAATTGGTGATTCCATAGGTAGATTAGGAGACAAACCTGGTTAATAGCATAAAAAACCACCAACAAATTGTTTGAAAAAATACCTAAAAGAAATGCAATCTCACGGTGATGGAATGCCATGACAATCCATAGCAATTTGCTTGTCATGGCATTCATCATGGCATTCCATGCATGAGACTACATTTCTTTGAGACATTTTCAAAATTTGATCCTTGCCATGTCTATGCTCTTGCATTTTTCTTATGTCTACAAAACATTTTTTATCAAACAATTCATTGCCTTGCTACTATGGCTAAAAGCCTAAAATAGGTTCTTTCAAAATGAGCTATGGATGCTTGGAAAAAATCTATCAAAGGATAATAGTAAGTAAGCCATGTCTCATGGTTTTTTTCTTGAAAATCAGCTCAATTTTATTCACATTTTTTGGCTGATTTTGAAGTTTGAAATAGGAAAAATCATCCGGCCCTGCTGTTTTTTTTTCTAAAATGTCGTGATTAATCGAGGATTTTTGCATATTTATGCTTCTATATCCTATACCTTCCTTGGCACGAGTGGTGTCTTTCCTTTTTTTCTTTTTAGCCTTCTCCTTTCCATCGGACACGAGGTCCTTCCACTCCATCTCTAGAATCATGGGGGGATGCTCATACTTTTTTCTCTTCTCTAAATGTGACCTATATTGATCCCTCACATACTTTAGATAGGTACCAGCTTTCTTAAGGACCTTGGATCAGTTGAATGTTTTCCTGATAGGTTAAGATGCAACAATAATATTAAAAGCCCATTGAAATTAACCCAAAAAACTTATGAAAAAACATAATAATAAAACATTTTTCTCATATCTAATTTGTACAATTACAATGAGGTAAACATATCGGGTAGAAGCGCCTGAAGATGCATTGCGATCTGTGGTCTGGGCCGAAGCCTTCCCCATATGATCAATGTCCTGCTATGACAAAAATTAAATATAAAAAAACATTACTAAAATAAAACCAATAGACTTATGAAAAAAACATAGAATAAAATGGTATATTGGAGTCATTAATTAGAGGTTAGATGGAAATGGTACATAGTCGTACCACCCCCATAGTAATTGTGTTTGTAACTAAGCGATTCAAATTGTAATCAATTAGCAACTCTTCCCTACGGTTATTGATTTTTATTACTTTTATCTGACTACACGGTTTCCCTCACACGCCTTGAATATGCAATTGGGTTTCTTATTTGTTGACCTAGGTTGTGTACTATTTATAAACCCTACAATATTTCCTGATGCTTTTGGCCTTCTGTCAATGTACATAGCCCCTCCTTTATTTTGATCCTTATCTTTTAGTTGTATATAATTCTTGTGATTGCATACCCATACTTAAGTAGTATCAAACTAGTTGCATCAATGTTTATGTATCTTGAGGGTCAAACTATACTTCATCAATTCAGTAACTTTTTCGTAATAGACCTTTATGCCATCCATGCAAAATAGGCCCAAACCATGTAATGACAATGGTGCTATGTGATATATCCTCTTGTTGACACAAAATCAGTGTTTATTGGAGGAAGTTCCTTGGGTACCCATTGTTTCCGTAGATGTTTGTACCTCAAGGGCACCTCGACATCACCTATGCTCTCATCCTCATAAGAACATGACCCCCCTTAAACAAGAAAAAATTCCATGTCGTTCTGAAATTTTCTTCTAATCTTTTGACCTCCTCTTTTAGACATAGTATATGTCACCAAAACCTCTTCTCTTCACAGATTTCCCTGCATTTCGAGGAAGATAGATCGACAAATACCTATTTGGTGGTACCTACACTCGTAAGGATTTTGGATGAAGTTCTTTCATGGTGATGTGATCCCAAGGTGACATTATGATTAATCTATCATTTCATCGCTAGAATTTCACAGGTTATAAGGTAATCAAGTCTTGATAGATTGCAAGCTATTGTTACTACCATCCAAATTTGTCCATCACAAATCAAATCTACTTAACATTTTAACTCCCAAACTTTGTAACAAGTGTTAAATGTGACTATGGTCCACTAGTTACACAACCAAGGCCTCAAATGTATTCTCTAATTGTAATCAAAAGAATTTTTCTCTTCATTCAAGTAAATAAAATTGAAAGGAAACACCACCAAGTGGTTTATTGGACACCTACATGACTAAAAATAGAAGCAAATTAACATTTAATTTCCATATGTCTAAGTGGTTAGCGGAGGGAGAGTGTACTAGGCACAGTAAAATTATCATAAGTTTACACTTTGGCAATAATTTTTAAGTCATGCTAAAATCTTCCTATGTCTAATTGCTAGGATATTTTTGAGTATGTTTAAGGTAGGATGATTGATGAAAAGAGCCCAAAGACTAGATTAGAAGACCAACCTAGTTTATAGGAAAAAAAACCAACATGATCGATTTCATATTATATGTGTTGAAGACTTTAGAATTTCAATTACATTAATTTATGGATATATTGTATCTATAACACTACAAAACCATATGCTCTTTGCATTTACACTTGCATTTAGAAATACACATTTATATACATAGATATAGATTTCTTTAATGATTGATATATTGCATTTATTGTTCTAGGAGGGCATCCAGTAATTGCATTTACATTTACATTTAAAAATACATATACATACATATATATATATGTGTGTGTGTGTGTGTGTGTATGTGTGTGTGTGTATGTATTTCATTTATATTTAGTGTTTTAGAAATAACCCATTAGGTCTGCACATGGATAAAAAATTCATAGTGATCTCCCATAAATGTTTGTTGCTTAACCTATGCTATTCATGCATCCTACAAGAACAGAATAAAGTATCCACAGTGACTCATACACAAGCTATGGTAAATCACAAAAAAGTGTAAGGCATATCATGTTTGGACTACAAAATACTGAAAATAGAGATAACTTAGATTATGATTTTTGGGTGATGCATGTGGACAGGAAATCGTAGCACCAACTCATTCTTAGGTCTTTGAAGAGAAGTGGTCAAGTGAGTTAAGTACAAACCTTATAGTGTCCAAGGTGGAATGAGGTGATCAATTTTGATTAGCCAAATGATAAAAGAGAGTACAAAGAGATCAATTGGTGAGGTGGAGAAGCGTGTGTTTTGGCTACGATGCTTGTTTGCTCCTCAACATATAAGAAAGTTCAAGGCCCGAGAGTCACGGGTTAGCAAGTTAGATATTTTTGGTTGAGTCTAGATGAAGTTGTAGAGCAAATTGTAAAGTCTGATGGTTTTAGGGAAAATGCAATTTAGGTTTTGAGTCATTCTGTAGTAGGTTTTGAATTCATAGGGATTTGATGTTTTATGACAGTACTGGCATTTGAATTGATATGATTAATTCGAACTCATGTCTCTCCATTGTACAAGCATATCTGAATTTTGAATAAAATGATCAAGGGTTGTTTCGTTCATCTCACTGTTGTGGTGTGTATGATTCTTGTTTTAGGTTTAATTCAAGGAATTAATTAAAATGCTTGAATGGGATTGTAGGTGGATATGTTCTATATAAGCTATTTTATTTATTTTGTCTTATCTTATACCATTTTACGAGAATGGGGGTGCTAATGTATGAGAAGATCTTTGGAAACTAGGCATGAAGATTGAAGGTTAAAGAGAATGGGGGTGCCAAACTTACAATACTCATTGCCCCTTGGTCGTCGATTTTTAGGTGAGTGCCTAAAAGCCTCATCCTCAGTCAGAGTGTGGCCTTGTTTTCCTCTCCCAAACTCTTCCTCATTGATATTGACCTTGTTTCCCTCCTCAAACTCTTAAATTGACATAGTATTGACTGTTTAACTCCAAACTCTTCCTCAAGCTTGGTATTGACCTTGTTTTCCCTCCTCCAAACTCTTCCTCGGCGCTGGCATTGACCTTGTTTTCACTACTCCAAACTCTTCCTCGGCGCTAGCATTGACCTTTCACTTCTCCAATTTGACGAGTTACAACCTGGTTTCGTTAGCTTTTACATTATGTTAATTAAGTTCAAAATTTTGGCGCCATTTAGCTAGGTTTTAATATTCTGCAATATAGTTAAGTATATAGTAGCTATATTTTACATAATAAATAATATAATTATTCAACTTATCATAATTAGATATTATATTCTTTAACAAAATTATTAAATATGTATAAAATTATTATAATTAATAATTAATAATAAGTATATTTTTATATAATGCAAAATGTAATTAATATAATAGTAATATATATTAATATGAGAGAAGAGAAACAAACTTTTCATTGGTTGTTTCATGTCAACAATCCAAGGATGGCATGTGTCCTTGAGGAGTTATACTCAAGGTAACATGTCATTTGATTAAGGATATGATAATTCACCTTCAAGGCCTCTTCAATATACCCATTGCACACTTGAAGAGACAAAGAATATGAAATATATAAAGGGAAGAAAATATAGAGAGAGAGGGAGATAATGAAATAAAACATACAAATGGGAGAAAAGAGAGATGAGGAGAGGGATTCAGAGAGATAAAAGAGATGGGATGAATGAATGAGAGATATAGGAGGTGATTGATATATCTCTCATGGCTCTCTATATCTCCCACTATCTTATGCTCTTCTTCCCCCTCTATCTATTGAGGCTATCTCCCTCTCCCCCTTTCTCTCTCATTCCTCCCATCTCTCCCTCCATCTCTCTACTTTATATCTCTATCTCTGTTTCTCTTTTTATCTTGCCTCTTATTCCTCTCTATATACCCAAAATTAATTAGAATTTTTGGAGGGTGGAGAAGCAAGGAGGGAGAGGAAAAAAGGGAGGGAGAGTGGGAGAAAGTGTGAGAGTGGGAGAGAGATTGGGAGAGGGTGGAAAAGAGTGGGAGAGAGTGGGGGAGAAGCTGAGGGAAGAGTGGGAGAGGAGAGTGGGAGAGAGGTGTGAGAGAGAGTGGGAGAGAGGAGGGAGAGAGTGAAAGTGTGGCTTCATAGAGTTTCTAAATATAGTATTTGTAGAGAATAGGTACATCTCTATAGGGAGGGAGAGTAAGAGAATTATGGGAGAGTAAGAGGAAGTGGGAGAGAGAGTGTGAGAGAATTGGGAGAGAGAGGGTGTGAGAGAGTAGGAGAGGATTCCGAGAATGGGAGAGAGAGTGGGAGAGTGGGAGATAAAGGGAGGGGAATAGTAGGAGAGAATTAGGGAGAGGGTACGAGAGAGCGGGAGAGAGTGGGAGAGAGTGATAGTGTGGCTACATAGGGTTTCTATACATAGTATTTGTAGGAGAATAGTATCTCTATAGGGAGGGAGAGAGTAAGAGGGAGTGGGAGACAGTAAGAGGGAGTGGGAGAGAGTGTGAG
>VDFB02129429.1:0-15439 GCA_007258455.2 Sequoia sempervirens | reverse complement strand
CCATATTATGGTCCACCATATTACAATGGTGAATGGAGAAGGCTAGCAAAATATAAGCCTAGCATGTTAGCATATGGTCTAAATTCGAATATGTATACATTTCATCTCCAATTGGAAAGTGGAAAAGAAATTAATAGAGGTCATCTTATGTATATATATGGACGTGCATACACACACAAAAATATTGTAGGATTTATAAATAGTAGTAAGGGAAGGGACCCTACTGTAAGACCGAATTGTCAATTTGTTGAGGTTATAAATGATAAAGATGGAGATATGGAAAGAGAGGTTGATATATTGATAATGGTTGAGGCTATTATGGACCTTACCATTGGGGATGAGTTATTGATTGATTACCCCTTCTTAAAACACACTCTTGTACGGAAGAAGAGGGAAGAACAAGGTCTCCCTAAGGATGTTCTTAAGGGTAGAAAACCAAAGAATAATAAATGAGTGTGGACTAATGTTTTATAAACTATTTTGTCAAAATTGTGTTTTATAGCAATTATTGTATAAAAGGTGATCTACAAAATAGCGTTCCATTATTCATTTAATGTATATATGTTCATACAATTTATATAATGTCTAATATATGTATGTGGATTCATGTGCAAGTATTTTTTTCTATGAGATATTTTTGGACCCCGAATGGATATTTGTCATACATTATGATGATCAAGATTATGGCATGTATTTGATGATGCATTAGTGGATATTGAGCAAAAAAATGATGGCCAACAAAATGAGAGAGAGGGATTAGAGAACATCGAAGAAATTGACATCCATGATGATGTTGAAGATGGTTATGTTCAGGCACAAGAAGACAACAATCCAAAGTTAGATGATGTTATGGAAGACAACAATATGGATGGTATAGAAAATGATGATCCAAATACATCTGGTAACAATATAGATGGTCTACAATCAAATTTCAATGATGATGAAGATGATGCAGGTCAAGATGAGGATGATGATAATATTAAATACTTGAAAGAACATATGAACATTGACAATGATACACTAGATGACATTGTAGCATAAAATAATGTTAATGACCAAGACTTCTAAATTTTCAGAATCATTTACAATCCATGTTTAAAAAGGGATGATTCTTATGGCCTAAACTTTGAAATGCTTCAATAATATTATGTTGTACTTGGACAATTGAAAACCTTTTATTCTCTAGCAAGCTTTTTATTTTTCCATTATAATTCTAGACTAAACAACATTTTACTTGAGGGATGGCCTTTTAATCTTAATTTGTATGAAGTTCACGAACCCTATTGTCAATGATAAATTCCTTTATTAGATAGAATGTAAAGGCTTCATTTAAGAAAAGATAAGTAGTCTCTTTAAAGGGTAATCCACTGCAAAAGTAAAAGCACATAAAAAAAATAATTATGCGATTGGAAAATAAATTCAATAAGTTATGTCTTATTTCACTTACACATATCTGAAAGACATAGAATTATTCACCATACATTTCCCTTGAATAAAGAAAACTTACATTGCTTTCATTTATTTTCACGGTATATCTCGAAGTGAAATTATTTATTTACATAATGATGCCTTTGAGAAAATAATATATACAAAAAATGCAAAATGTTTAAAATTTAACATGCAACCTATATGTTGTCTTTGAAAGATCAAGATTAAGCGGGAAAGAAATAAAAATAAAATTTTTGATGATTGTACTTATAAGTGAACAAGATATGGAAAGTGTGGACAATGATGGTGCTAAAATTGAAAACCCTGATTCATGTGACATTAATGTTTTATGTCATTAGAGATAAAGAGCACATACAATTTTATATACATAGAAAATGAAGATTTGAAACTAGTAAATTGAAAATGTAAACACTGTAAGATTTTTCCTTAAACAATAATTCACATAATCACTTACAAAAAAGGGTGAAGCATTTTTTATTCAAACTTTGTTTTCTTTAATAGACATAACAGTAAAAGAATATTTACAAGTACAAGAATATATACACTATTTCATAGAAAATAAGGAATGTTTCATAGAATATACAAGTACAAGAATATATCATCATCATCATCATATCCTTAATTACCTATTGCAATATCCTTAAATTGTTCAATCTTTGGTATGAATTGTTGGCAGAAAAAATTAGGATTACTTGGATGCTTCTTCCATTCATTTTGTATCAACATATGTTCATGAAGACACAAAAGTTAATAAAATATTAATGCATGTAACTCACAATTATTTAAATAAGCAACTTTGTTAGCTTTATTATTTTTAAATAGTTTCCATTTTTATGTTGAACATGTAACAAGGAAAAATAAGCTCAAATTTTCAAAAAAATTAGTAGCTCTACCAACATCCACAATAAATGCTTTATTGTATCAGCATATTCATTCACATAAGCATAGTATTGAGGCTCAATAATTGATATTCATTCAAATATAAGAAGAAATAAGTATGGCAAACATAAGAAAAATACATAATGATAACACAGTCATGGAGAATCTCCGATAATAAGATGTTCTCCATTATATTGCTTCAATTGATATATATTAATAACAAAAGTCTTCAAAATGGAAATGATATATGATGATGATAATTTAAAACTAGGCCTTGGTTTCCTATTTATATATAGGAAGCAACAAGCTATAAGCCTTTTTTACAAAAACAACCTTTCATGTACTTCTTTTTACTAACAACTATTTAATTGTAATTAAAGGAAATAACAAGACTTAAGACATTTTGACATATGGTTCCATTATTCAGCGTAGAAGACTATTATGATCGTGTCGACAAAGTCTTCCTCTCATTTATGAACATCAAATGCTCTCGCCTCATTGTCCTATCCTTCTAAAACCAACAACTATTTAATTAGCATAATTAAGGAAATAACAACACTTAAGACATTTTGACATATGGTTCCATTATTCAACATAGAAGACCTGTGATAATTTATCTGGAAAAGTATTCCTCTCCATGATGAACGTCTAAATGCTCTCGCCTCAGTGCCCTATTCTTCTGAAACCAAATACTTTTCCTCCCACTGATACACCATAAAATCTGATGGCCACTTATATTCCTAGATCTTTTGCATGTTTGAATGATCAGTTTTCCATCGACTATCTAGTAATGCCTTTGTATCATTGACAAACTTTAGGTATCTCACATCAAGAACAATCAACCCATCCATGATCTGATTTAGCCTGGGAAGATTGGTATCATCATCCTCCTATATATGAGTTACGCACTTATGAACAACCTGACTGAATTCTTTCTTCCACTTATCCAAGTCCTTCAACTGATCACCATCTCTCACAATTCCAGGTATATACCACTTTTTGCAGGTAAGGAATAAATCCATTTGTGTTACAAACTTTTTATCAAACCCTTGTACATACTGAAATTCATCAATAATCATCTTCACAATTTGTTCAGTTGGCTTTAATGTTGTGGGTGCATCAGGACTTCTTTGTAGAACTTTGCATAACTTAGCCAAAGTATGGTGAATAGGCTGCCACCTTTTGAACAAAGGATCTAATACAAGCATATGTGTCTTTATTTGATCCATTGCCTGTTGAAGTGTTTTATAACTATCATGCACATTCTCTAGTTTATCCATAACTGATTTTATCCTGTGCTCAAGAATCTCTTCCATAACTTCACAAATTCATCTTTTCACTTCATCCTGGGTTTGATTGTTGGCCTTCTTTACATCATCCACTTCCTTCTCTGGAGTTTTTACCTATTATGCAGAAATTTTCTTCACAATATCCATTGAAGCAATAGGAGACCTGTATAACACCATCTCCTTGCTTTGTGAGGGTCCCACTCCTCTTAATTGTTCTTTCAATTTGACATTCTCCATGAATAGTTTATTAACTTCATCATTTAGGAACCTTTGTTCCTTTTCATACTCCTTCAATTTGTCTTCTAATCCCTTAACAACTGCTCGAGTGAACATGGTCGAATGCATGGTCATTGTGGCTGCCTCCAAAGGGGTGGTATCTTGTATTGTCCTTACCATGGCTGCCCCTTTCATCCCTTGAATTACATCCAATAATTTTGGCTTCTGTGTATTTTTTTGTTTGATCCATATGGCTAGGGTTTCAATCTTTGGGTTATACCCAGTTCCACTCACACCTTCATCGGAGTCAAATTTTGCAACTAGCATTGGATATTCCTAAGCCAGCACTTGATCGAGTAGAAACATTTTCTTTAATTCCAATCCAGGGAAAATGAGCATATTGCTCTTCAAGACCATTTCTCTAGCCTTCTGGGGGCTAATGTCAATGTTGTCAACTCTTAATTCCTTGAAAGTCTATGCTACCATTTCATTTTTCTCTGATTCTTCAATTCCTACTTCAGTTGATTCCATCCTCTCTTGAAATTATTTTATCTTCATCTTCATCCAGAAATCCTTAAACTCAGGAGTCTTAATGAATTCATCATCTTCTATGAATCTCCTAGCTACAATTTCCCTTTCATCTTCATGTACCTTTGTACTTGTTTTTTCTACATCACCCATCCTTTCCTTGAATTTTTATGGGCACTGGTCTCAAGGATGGGCTGATCAACTTCAATATCACCTTTCAATGACTATAGTATTATAGCCATTTCCTCAGTATCGCCCACCTCTTTAGTATCCTCATAAGGTACTAATTGTTCAATGCTTCCTATCTTCTATCTTTTGGGAGGTAACTGCTCCATGGGAGGCTCAGAGGTTTCACCTGGGGTATGCTCTATAGTTGCACCACTATTATGTTCTTTGAGATATGCTTCCTTCTTTCTGTACAATTCTTCAAATCTACCAATTATCAATTCTATCCTCTTGATGGGGTCCTTTTCCTCAACAAAGTATCCTAGGAAATCCTTGGACCTCTGCTTTTTCCTTTCTTCAACCTTCTTCATATATTCCCAATTTTTCCTTCTACTAAATACATCATTATAAGCAATGAAATTCCTTATAACATCTTTTTCAAAATCCACTTGGTGTGGCATTGTAATTTTGGTAAGAAAATTGTGCTTTGTGTTGTTCATATGATTTTCAGGGTCAAAGGCTCTTTCTTTTCTAGATTTCAATGCATATCTTGTCTTCAAATAATATTGTAACTCCTCTAGTGTGCCTGAGCCTATAGTCCAATCTTCACACTTGGTTTGGTTTGGTAGGAAAGTGCCTTTCTTTTTCTTTTGAATTACATCTTTCTCCATCCACATCATTTTCCACATAAATTCAAGAAATGCTAATCTGAGGGGCACAAATTTTGGCAGTATGTGTGGAGCAACAAGGCATCCATAAACTCTTATTATTGTAACTTTTGGGAGGAAAAACCAGTCTCCAAAATTGTGTGTATGACCCTGCTTTGGTCTTAAAGCCAAAGGTCTCACTAGTTGCAACATTTTGGTTGACAATATTGGTATTGCATACCCAAGAACTCAAAGGATTATGTGTACAAAGTCTTCATAGAATACAACAAAGCTTGAATTCTTGCATCGACTGTCCCAAATATAGCACCATTTCTGGATAGGTGTGGGATTCCCTTGCTCATCTACTGTGTCCAAGTCCATTCTTTTAGTCCAATGGTCCCTCTTCTGGTACAATATCATATGACACAGTAGGGAATAGTGTCTGAATGTAATTGATGCTCTATCCTCTATAACTTGGGAGAATTCATCATCTAACGCCTTCTCAAGGTATGAAGCAAAGTCATATTCAATATTATTTTCAGGGTTTTGAATTCTCATGGCCATCATCATTAGGCCTATTGGCATTTTATCTTGAGCATCTATCCCCAACACTTAGAAAAGAGCTAAATATGTATTCACAAAGTAATATTGAAAATTTGTCACATTAAATGGTTCAGTAGTGGTAGTAGAGATGGGGAATGTTCTGTTACCAATACCTCTTTTCATATATAGGGGGACCTCATCACTTCTATAAGTCTTTTTTAACCTAGCATAATCCTCTTCACTTTTCTGTAGGTTTATCTTGGTCAGAGCCTCCTTGTTTAAGCCAAAACACTCAATGATGGCTTTTCTAGTTACTTCTACCAATACTATGTCATTTGGAAACCTTACTATTTTGGTAGTTGAGTGATAGTGTTTGGCTAGCAGCCTAATAAATTCTACATCAACAAACACATTTGGGACAATCAACCTTGCTATATCCAACATCCAAGCATTTGACACTGGAATCTTCTCATTTCTCTTACTGTAAAAATACCAAAATATGTCCCATCCAGATTTGGAAATGAGGGCATCCCTACAACTTTGTACGGTGTCCACAAGAAACTTCTTATTACCCTCTTTAGTAGACCCTAGAAGTATATCTAATATGGACTGATGGAGTGGTCTCTTCTTTACTTTAGGTTCTTCATCTTTAATTTTAGGCTGACTTTCTTTTACTTCTGATTGTTTTGTTTTAGGATGGAGTGCTTTCTTCTTTACTTTAGGTTCTTCATCTTTAATTTTAGGCCAACTTTCTTTTACTTCTGATCCTTTTCTTTTAGGAGGCATGTTTCAATTTTCTCTACTATGACTTCAGATGACAAAACCTTGAAATATTTTTTATATGTTACAGAGCTCTTTTAGAGAGTTTTCATGCACTTACCCAAGTATTTCACGCTTGCAGGAATTATTCTTCTCGTATCCTTAGCTCCTTCCACGCTAGTGCACTGCAATTGAGTGTGATATTGGGAATACTCACTTATCTTTGGATGGCGCGATATTCAGTCATATTAGTTTTGGCAACTCTTAATAATTTAATAGCATTTAATTTTGGCAACTGATGTGATTTTTTGCATGTATTGGTGTAAATTGTAATGATGCCACGATTACCGTACTACTGCCATCTCTTATTATACCCGTTGTGATATGGTGGTGTTTTTCCCTTCCCATTTGTTGTTTACCACACTATCGCCTTGCTCAAGGCTTCTTGCTATGAGGTTGTGGTGTATACTACTCTACCGCATATGTTGCTCACCTTCCCAGTGGTATAGCGATGTATGCTTTTGATCATTACTTGAAGAGTGTCGATGAGACAATCTTATTTGTCTTACCGATATCTCAATGTCTCATCAACATTAGATCTTATATTTCTCTGATGTTGGTTGTCGGTGTTGATGAGACAAGTTAATATCTCTTGCCGATATGCCACTATCTCATCAATATTTTCCTTTGGTGGTATTTCTTTATATATCGATGTAACTCTGCCATGTCAGGGAGACTTGTGATTATGCTACAGTATAGCAGTGTTTTTCCCTTCCCTTTTGTTGTTTACCACACTACTGCCTTGCTCAAGGCTTCTTGCTATGGGGTTGCGGTGTATACTGCTCTAATGCATATGTTGCTCACCTTCTCAGTGGTATAGCGGTGTATGCTTTTGATCATTACTTGAAGAGTGTCGATGAGACAATCTTATTTGTCTTACCAATATCTCAAAGTCTCATCAACATTAGATCTTATGTTCCTCTGATGTTGGTTGCCGATGTCGATGAGACGAGTTAATATCTCTTGTCAATATGCTACTGTCTCATCGATATTTTCCTTCGGCAGTATTTCTTTATATATTGGTGTAACTCTGCCATGTCGGGGAGACTTGTGATTTATCACTGCGGTATAGCGGTGTTTTTCCCTTCCCTTCTGCTGTTTATCGCACTACCGCCTTGCTCAAGGCTTCTTATTGTAGGGTTGTGGTGTATATCACTCTACCGCATATGTTGCTCACCTTCCTGATGGTATAGCGGTGTATGCTTTTGATCATTACTTAAAGAGTGTCGATGAGATAATCTTATTTTTCTTTTTGATATCTCAATGTCTCATCGACATTACTTCATTATGTCCAAGAGTTGTGTTTCGTCGAGCACTTGTAGATATACCTTGTCGATGTGACATAAGTGATTCTCTCCTCGATATGCTCGTATCTTTTGACATTTCACTGTTTTACATCGTCGATGAGACATATAAATAAGCCTCTTCAACATAGGGATGTCTAAATTGACACTAAACCCAGAGCTAAACTCAAAGCTAAAGTCAGAGCTAAAAGTGGCGCTAAACTCGAAGCTAAACTCAGAGCTAAAGGCGGCACTCAAGGTGACGCTAAACTCGAAGCTAATATCGGCGCTAAAGGCGGTGTTACTTTAGGCGCTAATTAGCGTCAACTTGTACTGATCGGTGCAATAAATGCCAAAAATTGTGTCACCCCGATAAATAGCACTGACATTTTCAAAAAATTGCCAAAAAAAACATTAAAATAGTGGGTGGAAGCAAAAAATAGAGCAAATCATAGGGATTTGTTGTGGTGTCATAAAACCTTGTGATAACAATAATGAATGTCTTTGAATTTTCCATATAACGAAGCCTCTCAAAGATTATCTCTAAACTAAATCAAGAGCATGTTTGAATCCTAGAAAACAACACGCAAATTTGGAAGATCAATAAGGAATTGCCTTGGCAATACATTGAAGAGTAAAATTTGTTAAATAATCTAGAAGTATCTCTTGAAACCCAACTAACTCATTTCTTTGATATTATCACAATCCAAGAGTCTAGTAAGATTGATGCTAAACATGGTGGCATAAAGCTTAGGAAATTTATGCTCAATCATAATAATCTTATGATTAGCTTTATTTTAATTATTTTATGACATATGAATAAGTTAAGGTCGTATGTTGAGATTAAGAGGGGGAAATCTAACCCAAATCCAGTAGCATTAAATATCTCAACTAAAGGAAAAGTTCAAAAAAATGACCCTAAACTTGAGAAAATGAACTTAAAGCCCTTCATTATATGCAATCTTGTTGGTACTTAATTTTTGAATGGCTCTCTAGATGTCTCATAGAGGAAATAAAGTGCAAGTGGAAGGATTGAAGGAGATAGATAATAGACTAATCTAGAATACAATACATCTAAATAAAAAAGGAGACATCTTTAAGGATTAATATTTGAGGATATTTAATAAGGACTGTATATTGAAATGATTTGGTATTTTTGTGGAGTGAAAAAATAAGCTTTTCCTTCTTATATGAAAGAAACTCATGTCATGTGCATCAAATAAGATGATAATATTTGTGTAGAGGAAATGATAGGGGATCATGGTTATAATCATATTAGCTTTATGATGAAATTATTTCAAATTCATGGCATGTAAATGCTTGGTTTTGATAATTTAGCATGATGGTGATATGCATAAACAAGTCTAAGGCAACCTTCATAAGTGCACAATACAAGAAATTGTACTTAAGTGCTAATGTGGAGAGTGAATGATAACCAAACATGGGCTAAGAACAATGAGTATCCTAATTGTCGACATACCAAACACAAAAATGATTGAGATACACAAACATATGTTAGATTTAAATAGAGAAAGGGATTGAAGAGCCTTATGAAGGTCAATGAAAGAAAATGAAAGGTTAGTAAGTGGGATTTAAGGGAGATTGAAAGGAGTGATTATAAGGGATCAATAAAAGGTTAGAAAATACTTAATTTATTTAACTTTAAAGTCATTTTTTTAATAAAATCGGGGGTAAAAAATTATTCAATCAAGAAGAAAAGCATTACAATCAATACAAAGTCCCCCAAACTAGGGACCCCCAAGAATAACCAATAAAGCAAAGACCAACAATAGAAGGAGCCCAAACCACACGGCCCCAAGACCCAACTAAGAACCTTGAATATCCTACTAGAGAAGTAACTTCAACCTCTGGGAACAGTCTGATGGAAGTTGCTCCCAACCATCAATCTGCCAAGTACCTTTATACTCAGAAGCCCATTTCACCAAACAACCCACAACCTTGTTCCATTCCCTACGGATATGGATAAAAGAAACTGACTCCAAAGAGGAGCAGAGCTAGTGAATCTGGAAAACCACTAAATCTAACAACCAATTTTCCCCTTCCAAGGAACCCTTATTCAACATAGCCACTAAATTCTATGAATTAGACTCATAAATGATCTTGCACCAACCCAATGCGCAAGCCTTTTCCATAGCAATAAGGATAGCCAAAGCCTCCATAAAGTTATTGCTTTGGTAGCCTTGAAATATGGAAAATAAAAAGATGGGAGCACCCTCATTGTCCCTTCCCACACCACCAACACCAACATCTCCAGGATTACCTCTAGAGGAACCATCAGTATTAATCTTCAAGACACCCACAGGAGATGGACGTTATCTATCATCACACTGGATCCTCTTAGTGGTAGGTCACCTATCAGTAGAACAAGACCTCCTTGCACCTCCACCGACTAAACCTAGCCCTTGCATCACCCTCAACTAATCAGCCTCCAGAGGAACATCCACCTCACACCTAGCCAGAATAGTTTCTTGAATCATGCCACGAGCCTATTGTGAAATTTGACGAGAGGCCAGACTCTCTCCAATAAAGATCTTGTGATTCCACTTTGAAGTTATTTTTAATTTAAGGTTAATTTTTTTAAAAAAAAATTATCTATCAAAGTGATATCTTGTTTATTATATATTTATTTATATTATAAGTTTTACTATCTAATCCAAACATCTTAATTTTAATGATTAGATAACATGATTTAAAAAATTATTTACAAATATTGTATGTCATATTGTAGAGAAATTAATTATAACAAGAGTTGTGTGTTAGCTGGAGTCCCTGCCTTAAGCAATTTTGGGTGTATTGAAATAATTTTTTTTGAAGTGTTCATAATTAAATGTTTGAAAGACCAAAATTTTGTCACAAGGGAATTATGCCAGAGATCTCAGAAATAAAGGGCACTTCCTAACATTTGTAATAATGAGAAATTTTCTAGAGCAATGTTCTATCATCCTTCAAAACTTAAAAGAGATAGCAGCAGTACAAAGATAAGAGAAATTTTCTAGAGCACTGTTGCACCCCCCTTCAAAACTTAAAAGAGATAGCAATAGTACAAAGATAAGTGATAAACACAAAAAAAACTATCTATATATTTATTAAAGTATATCTTAGATCAAGTGCAGACAACATGTCTAAATGCCAATATAAAATAAAAAGTCAGATTGTCCAAAAATTGCATCTTCAAATCAATTTCTCATTCCTTTGCAAAATTTACATGGAAATATGTACAAAGTCTTCACCACAGTTGCATGAAATAAGTTCTTTGTTATATAATAAAATGTTGAGTATAAAAGCAATTAACTATCAATCAGTCATTATGTGTGAACATGGAAAATAGTTTAGTCAAATATTACAGTAGATGTGATCATATATCTAGGAAAGAAAGCATTAGACAAATATCCTTTGATGCTCTTTCACCTCTTGACATAGCTAAATTAGACTCAATTTCCACTAAGAAAAGTGCACATCACATCTTGCTTTAGTCTTCATCCTTTGCAATGCAGTCTATGAATCTTTAACCTTTATGATCAAGAAGAGCTTTCCAAAAATTCATAATTACAACAATTTATTCCTTGCTCACAAGGGTCTTTACTTTTTGATCTGAATAAATGACTGATTTACTTGACTAAAAATGAGAATAAACATTGTTGATGGTTGTAAAGGTTGGTGTAGCAGTTCACAAGGCTGAAAACTGTATGGCATCAAATGATATGAGTCAAAATTATCTTGGAGATTGCAAATCCCAACACTAGTTGTAGTCTAGTTTTCATCAAAAGCAAGATAGGTGGTTGGGAATGATTGATGCAGTAGTAAATGATGATGGTGCACCCATACAATGACTAGGATATGCAAATCGTAGCAAATTATTATGTGTAATTGTCCCAAAAATGAGCATGCTTTTTGACATAATTGAAATCTTTATGTTTCGTGTTTCTTAGCTGACCTACCATGGTATGCCTACTAGCAATATCATGATTAGTTGCAAAAGTCCCAAAATGGATTTTTAAAAATTTTCAATACATTTATTGTAAATGGGTGATACATCAGTTACTCCAATACAAAAATAGAATAATGTGTATCAACAAACATAAAAAGTTAATAGAAGCTAAGGCAACCCAAGTGAGAAGAGAAAATTGTGTGCCAAGTAAGAGAACCAGGAGACATTTGGGTGAGGAAACATAACCAGGATGGAGAGGATTCAAAAATTGAGGTCCACACTAACTTAACTGGAACACTTTGGTTGGCCCTAAAGCACCCATAAATCTGCAAACATTCCAAACTCCATAAAGAAGGTTAGTTCATGCAAACTTACTAAATGCTCCTATGAAATAATGCATCATGCCTTCATAAACAAGATAACAACACAACTAATTGAGAGCATAAAAGCAAGATACATATCTATCCCATAGTGGATTGGTGCTTCTTTGATGTGGAAAGAAGCCCTTTCCCAACCCTTGATAATGCCAATGATGAGGATGCATTGGACAAAATTAGCTCTCAATTGAAGAGAGTAACTTTGCATGAGGATTGTGGATGTTAAGATGAAGAATAAGCCTTCCATTTATAGAATTTTTTGATGAGAGAAATAGCCAAATGGATGAATGTGGGACAAAGATTTAGCCAAAGTGCCATTTGTCAAAATTTAAGTGGATGGAGGATGTGCAAGTTTTGGTCAATGTGCCAAAGAGGGGGAGATTCAAATTTGAATTTGAGAGTTAAATGCTAAGTGGGGGACATGTAAGAGAGAAGTTATTGCCATGTTGGAAGGGACAAGTCAACTTTCCTTCAAATTCAAACTTGGAGAATATTCCCAAAAGATGCTTTGTTGAGAGAAAATGATGATTTTATAAATGAATTAAAATGCTTTATTGGTGCAAGTGGGAAAAGCTAGAGGATATGATGGGCGATTAGATTAGATTAATCAGATTAGATTAGCTTAGATGATGATTAGATGCTTTGGCCCATTTGAATTAGATTTAGGATTTAAATTAAATCAAAGGGAGATTCGATGGGTGTTTTGCACACTTTCTCAACATAGGAAGTACACGAATGCACTACCTCTCTTGAAAGGAAATCTCCCACGACAAGTTGCTAAAAATCTCCCCAAGGTCTCTCGGGTGTCAGGTCATGACTTGCATGGAACTCCTCGGTTGATTTTGATGTGATTTTGTTGGTAATCAGGCGGACTTACATTATATTTGGATATAAGGGTAAGATCTTCCATTAGAAGTTTCCAAGATGGAAGTCGAGAGGTTTCACTTTGTTGTAGGATTGAGCAAATGGTCCAAAACTTTGGTGATTCTTCAAATTTGGCTACAATGTGCAATGAACTAGTCACCGAGGGCTATTTCTAAGAAAAAAGGGGAAAAGCCGAGGAGAAGATGGAAGGTTCCTAGACACGCAACTAAGCTGACGAGCAGGTAATCATGGAGTTCTGCAATGGGCGGCTTCACGGAAACAATATTTATAACCGGAAATCTCCGCAGTCTCATGGAATTTGTGCTGTATCTTCTAAGGTCTGCAAATATTTCACCTTTCATTCACCATATGCATGCATGAACAAGATGAAAGTGTGGACCGGCTTTAATTTAGAAAGCCCGGACTAACTTTGCAATACATCTACTAGCGACAAACAACAAAAAGTATGGACTAAGAAGGCATCTACAAAGCAAGAATTTTCATAACTATAGAACAACGTTTCTAAAATCTATCAAAGCAAGAATACAGCTAACTAGAACATCAATACAAATCTAAGTAAAGCATCTAACAATGGAGGTTGAATCAAGTAACATGTGAAAAACTCAGAAAATGCACCAAGTCAATGTATTTTCATTATAAATTTCTGCAGCATGTCTTTACAACTCAACTCCCTTTGCAAATGAGAGGAGACCCCTATTTATAGTGCCCCAAAAGTCAAATGAATGGCCAAGATTAATTCTCATTGTATGGCCAAGATTCATTACAAAATATGGTTTCACCAACCCCCAATATATTACAATTTAAAATTACATTTTGTCTCCTTCCCTATTTTGTCCTCTAGTGACAGCACTGTAGCATTTTGTCTTCAGCCAATTGCTCTTTTGTTGTAGCTATTCTTTTGGGGGCTCTTCATTGATAATAGGGTTGTCCTCTTGCTTCTTTGAAGCTATATATTCCATGAATTTGAGAATGATTGGCTGGAGCTTGTCTACCTCAATGATTTCGTATCGCAGCATTTGGTAGCTCCATTCTTTGGCATTATCTTCTAGCTTCTTCCAGTCCTCATCATATTTCATGCCCTAATCTCTGAACAACTCTGATTGATCGAAGACACGGGCATCAAAACTCATGAACTCCACTGTTATTTCATCGGACATCCCATCCTCCATCTTCTTCTTAAAGTAAGGTTTTACCTTTTCTAGATCCATCTATACTATGGGCATGTCATACTCCGTCATCAGCTTGAGATAACGAGCGCATTTTGCCCTAATTTCCTTAACCCATTCAATGTATGGATCCACCTTACTCATTATCTGCTTCAGCCTTTCTTTCCTGTTGTCAAAATCCTGCCTCCACACATCCATCAGCTAGTGATCGTCCCTTTTGAATGCAAGTTCCTTTTCCCATGTAGCCTTTGGTAACTAGAGGATGGCTTCGATCTTTGGAAAGGTGGAGTCGTATATCGCAGGGAAGTCGGTGCAGAGCTTTCTCATGCCTTCCAAAGATTGTTGCAGATCTAAGAACTTGTTGGCTGTTCGAACAGCCTGGCTAATTCCCATGTTCCCGACGTACAAGACCTGTCAGGACTAGCTCTCTGTAGTCTTGTCCAAGTTCTTTCTTCTCTCCAACTTGTCAACTTGTTCTTTGGATAGCAATTGGGGTGGAGCTGTGGATGTGGTGGGTAGGTCAGGGTGGCCACCTGTGCTTTGAGTTCATCCTTCGAAATCTTGTCTTGTTTTATCAGGTGCACCATCGTAGCTACTGATTCCTCAAGATGCCCCACTTTTTGCTCCTTGGTAGCAGTTCCTAAATCAAGGGTGGAGATGTTGTAGCTTACACCAGCCTGGGCTACCACAGGCATTGCTATCTGCATAGCTCGAGACCCAAAAGCATCCATTGTTACCTTGGATATGATCTTAGGCTTCTTCTCTTTTCTAGTTGTGATTTGCGCTCGGGCTAAGATAGCTTCCAGCCTCGCTCTTGGGTCCTCGATGCAGGGGTTTTCTTTTCAAGCTGTCTCTCTAGCCACTCAGGCACAATAGACTTTTCCTTAGGTGATTCATGATCACCCTCACCCTTCTCGGCCAAGACCTCTATTTCCTTATCCCCAGGGGCCCTTTCTTCCATTTTAGCAGCATCTCCTTCCTCTTCGTCGGAGTCCTGGACGAACACAAGGCGCTTGATGGGAGGCTTGGTAGGCAATTATTGTCGGGGACTTTCTCCTTTCTCTATTTCCTCCCCATTCTTTTCCTCAGTTTGCTCAACCTTGTGTACGTGCTCCTTGGGTTGCTCAATTTCGAGGCTCTTGATAGCTTGAGCCTCACCCTCAGGTTTATCTTCTCCTGGATTGTCCTCTTGTTGCTGTCCTTCTCCAAGAGGCGACCTTTTTGCCTCTTCTTCAGTGCCTTTC
>VDFB02129423.1:0-18199 GCA_007258455.2 Sequoia sempervirens | reverse complement strand
GTTCTTGAGAATTTTATAATCATGGGTTCACAAGCTCATAATAAGAGGAGGAAGATATTGACTCCTAAAGAAATTGAAGCAAATAGAGAGGAGAAACACAGATAAAGAGAAAGAAGAATGAGAATTAAATCAATGAATGATGGTGGAGCATCCAATTCCACAACTATTGAAGATGAAAAAATTGAGGAGACCATGGTTGTAAACGAAGCTAATTTGCAAGAAGTCAATTTGGAAAAGAATATGATTATACAAGCAAGTCCTACTATGTCTTCAAATCCCTCTTTCAATGCTATGGAGAATGTTTCAATATGCACAAATCTAGGTATGTCTTCAAATCCACATGTTAGTGAAATGGTAAATTCATATGTAGAAATTTTACGAGATGCTAGACTTAACAATGTTGACATTGATAATATTTAGAGAGATGAAACTTTTATACAATTTGTTGAAAATGAAAAATAAACTTCTTTTCTTGAAAATGAAAATGAGAATGATAAATATTTTGTTGAAAATGAAAATGAAAAATATTTTGTTGAAAATGAAAATGAGAATGATCCTTTTTTTGAAAATGAAAATGAAAACCATTTTGATGATGAAAATGAAAATGAAAACCGTTTTGTTGATGAAAATGTAAATTGTTTTGAAATTGAAAATGAAAATGAAAATCTAGAATGTGATGTTGAATTTAATGAAAATACTTTTTTAAAAATTGAAAGTGGTGTTTTCAATAATCTTCCTGGTCAAATTTCTTGGAGGCAACTAAGAACACATGCGAATAGAATATACAAAAAATTCTTTTATCATAAAAAAATTGCATTTCAATGTCAACTATTGATGCAATTGATGAGAATGCAAAAAATGAGGAAAATAATGAAAAGGCTAGGCTTTTTTGTTAAACCAAAAGGAAAAGATCAATCATTAAAACATGTTATGTTTACTGTTGCTAGTGTCAATCAATCTATTGGGAAAAATAGTCGATCTAAAGATAAAAATGCAGCAAGAAGAGCTATAACAACTACTATAGTTAATAAGGCAACTTTGAATAAAATAATGGTAAGCAATATTAGTGAAGTTTTAAAAATACATCCTAAAACATTGCTAAGAGCGGAAAAAAGAAGTGAAAGTGTAGAAAATGATCCTATCAACCAATGTTGGAGTTTCAGTGGTTGACTCCCGAGGTCTCATATGAAATTGAATTTTGAAATTAAATCTTTGATCAAAAAATATTGGCATGATAATACTAGGGTTTCATCTAATGTTAGAGATGTTTTAAAATTAAGGGTGGGGTCCAAATTTCGTGATCCTCACCCAAAACACAGGTATTAGATACAACACAAACTAAATTTTATAGAAATTTTTGTGGTGATTTAGTGTTACCTCGTAATATTAAAATAAGTCAAAGTTCTTTTGAAAAATGTAAACCCCGTATGTAAAATTACTGCTGTCAAATATCTTGGTTGTAAAACGATGTTCAATTTCTTTCGTTATTTTAATGATGTTTTTTGGATATATACGCTGTAATTCCTTCCTAAATGTGGTATTAATATGCTACCTAAAGTAATAATAAGGAGTTTATTCTAAGTTTGTTTTCTTTCTTTCTCAAAGATCTAATGGTATATTGTTTTATTTAAGTTCTTGTATTTTTGGACAATGCATTAATCAGGGAAATCTTTCATTCTTAAGGAGAACTTGTATGCATGTGAAAGTGTTGGATAATGGATGGATAAAAAATAGTAGATGCTAAAATATTTAAGAAATGTCTACTATTCTTTAAAAGATGGAAAAATAGGAAAGCGTTGTGATTTAGTTACAAAAAAATTAGTGTGCATGCATTCATGAGTGAATTTAAGAATAAGATTGTACCAAAATATGTCATGCACTCTCAACATGCTCAATGGATTGATGACCAATTTTGCGCATGTAGAAACACATTTCCAATTGGTACTATACTTTCAGTGGTTGATTTTGCAGAAAATTATACTCTAGCTCCGCAAGAGGAAATTCAATCACAGTATTATAATTCAGTGCAAGTAGCTATGTTTGTCCATATTGTTTATAAACTTGCAGATGATAGCACTAAGGATGATAGAAAAGTTTTGAGGGAGTATCATTCTTTTTTGAGTGACAACCGGTTACACTCTTCGGCATTTTTTTCAATATTGTTTCAATATATTTTATAGAAATTTAAGAGAAAGAGGAATCTAGATGATTGAACACCTCATATGGTTAGATAATTGTACGAGGCAGTTCAAGAATGCTTGAATATTCTATTCGTTAAGTAGGGTTCACAAGGAACTTAATGTCCAACATATATGGAGTTCTTTTGAAGCTAGGCATGGTAAAGGAGAACATGATGGAGCTGGTGTGTGTGTAAAAAGAATTCTTGCTAGAGAACAATTAAAATTCGAGGAAGTTGTAACGCCTCACCAGGGAATCCAAAGGACAAAGCATTAAGTAGCAAACTATCTGAATAAGTTTTTTTTTAAAAGTCATTCGATTAAACAAATGTCTAATGGATTCCATGATGACGCTACTAAAACATTAATTATAATAACTTCACACCATAACAACTAAGTCATAAATTACAAGTATGAATCACATTCATGAATAATCCACTTTTCAAAACTTAAACAGTCGAGTTATATATATACAAATTTACATCCAATGAGATTCTCATAAATCTCAATACATCATAATGATGGTACAAAGAGTACACTCATAAACATGAGGTAAATATACAAAGAGGGTAATCATCTACTCACATCAAATATCCACATCTGAATGCGTTCTGCGTCCACTATCACGATCATCTAAGTAATAAGAATCTACTACAAAAATAATGCCATCTGTAAGAGTATCGAATGAAGGCATCTAGCACGGTTTCCACCCAACCGCTTGGAACCCGAAGGTCCACTCCATCCGTGCTAGGAGATAATGAAAGGTCCATAAGACAATCAAACTAACAACAAAGAACACACATTACATTACTTGGCTGACTACACTTAACGACATGACCACATCAAACCATAGTATTCACAACTTATGCTTCCAGAGACGACCATAATATAATAGATAACTCTACACAAGAGACTACAATCATGTTTTAGGACAAAGTGTCATCACATAGTTGATTCTAAGTTACCCTAGTGAATCTTCCTAGACTACCGACCCTCTTCCAGAGTTACCCTGGCAGTCTTTATCGATTCCCGGCCCCTAGACAAACTCATGTGGTGTCAAATTACCTTTCAGGAAGACAAGGTAGCCGACAAGCCATTCCAAGCCTTCTCAACCTACCCTTAATCTAAATAAGCATTAAGGCATTAGGTGAGGCATATATTTATCTAAATTTAATTAATGAATCCCAAGTACAATTATTAATATTTTCACTATATTTAATAACTTCTGATAGGTTACCCTGGCCCCTATCGAAAGCCACTCTTCCTGCATACAATAACATAACTTACTGACAACAACATAAGATAGCCATCATGCACATATAGGAAAATCATGAATATACCCATCACAATCATGACAAGACCATAGAATGAACAAATTCCTCCAATGCGTAAACATAATGTGCATGGCTAAGTTTCCAATCAAGTCATTGCAACTGAACAAAAAAATACAAGCATTATGTGCTTTATTATGCAAATTCATTCCCTAGCTTCTGGAAAATTAAGAAATTCAATAACAAGGAAGTACACTCTTAAAATATCAATAGAAATATATCTACTTGTCATAAGCAACCATCAAAATTTTATAATTTAAATAGATCAATCAAATTATCCATCAAGATTCCCTAACATAAATATAATATTCTTTCAGTAAAGCAAACGAATAATAGGAAAGCTATATTACATGTACATTAACATATGTAAATACATATATTCATATAGATTTATATATATATATATATATATATATTGGTTGAGATACCAGATTATGATTAATATGGGATGCTGATGGCAATTTCAAAGAGAACATACATTGTTTATTTTATTATTATTATTATTATTTTATTAGCTAATCACCACACATAAAACTGGTAAGAAGAAGTTAACTCCTACAGGCGTATGCTTGCATGAAAGATATATAGCCAAATTAAGTTATCTATCAGAAATTTAAATAGAATAAGAGATGTTTCATGTAGCGCCCATAAGAATTTAACAGGTATCCCTCTATGACAATACGTATTTACATAATACAACCAAAATAATAGATCTCATTTATAAGCTTGGAAATTCGATAGAACACTGGAATGGGGAGACAGTGATATATACTTCAATTGAAATGCATGGAGAATCCTTCAAGATTTCACATGAATAGTTCAGTTTCATATATATATATATTTTAACTATTACAGTGGCGCAAGTTAACTTCAGTTGGCAATGATTTCAATTATAAAAATATGCATGCAAACCATTAGTTAATTCCCGAATACAAGGAGTACAGATGGCGCATGGCAGGCCTAGAATTTGATGGTCATCCTTTCCTGTCATATGAAAATTTTGTGACGTTTTGTTCATTTAAATACCTGTCATTTTACGTTTTATGAAAAAATTTAACTGTCAAATTTTTTTTTGAAGTATCTAAAAAATCAATATATTAGTAATCTATGAAATATTATTTTATAAAATAATTATGTTAGAAAATTTACAAATTTTAGAAACTATGCATGCACTCAATTAGTAAATCCAATTGCATATAATAAATTTGATTGATAATTAAATAATTATATATATGTAATTTACATTTTGACAATGCATAGAGTATTAGATTAAGAATAATTATTTTGCACAATATGATTGTTTTTTCCATATATTTATTCGCTAATTTGTAAAATTGTATTACTATTTTGACTATAAATTAATTTATTGATTTCATATGTGTAAATATCATAAAAACACATTTAAATATCAATTTCAAATCAAATCTAGCAAGAAATAATTATATAAAATTAAAAATAGTTCAATCCGCAAATTGATCTATCTAAAATCATATTTAAATATCAATTTCAAACCTATCTAGAAATAATTCTATAAAATTAAAAATAGTTTAATCCTTATTCAACTCATTATCTAAAATTTCAACATGCCCACCAATAAAACACAAGTAAAATAAATCAGAGTTGAATCACCTGTAAAATAAACAATGCTATAAAGTGAAATTAGCTGCTATTGTTCAATTTTTTTTATAGTTTAATCTTAAATCCATCTATCTAAAAACATAAATTATTTGTAAAAGGCAAACCAAATTTCAACATGCTCACCAATAAAACCAAATGCTCTATTGAAGAAAATCAAAGCTAAGAGTCACACAAAATGCTATAAAATAAATGTTGTTGAAAAACCAATGCTATAAAATAAATGCTTTGAAAATACAATGAAAATTTGTGCTATGTTGTTATTCATAAGAATATCCTATATATATATATATATATATACATATTTAAAAACTATAAAATTAGAAAATATTGATAATTAGAAATAAATCTTAAATCTTAAATTTATTGTTAATTGTAACAAGAAGTTTCTAAATTATGTAGAAAATAAATCTTGTTAAAATACTCAAAAAGTTAAAAATCAATTATATTCTATTTTGAAAAGATTTTGAATTAATATATATTTTTATAATAAATATTATAAATCATATATATTAATATAAAGCAATGATAACTATTAATAAAAATGTCAAAATTTTAAAAAAATTAGAAAGAACTATATTTAATCTTGAAAAGATTCTATTCTCAACAGATTTTGAATTAATAAATATATTTATAATAAATCATATATATTAATATAAAGTGAAATTAGAAAGAATTATTCCAATTTCTAATTATAAACTAATTAATATTTTTATCATAAACATTATTTTATATATATATTTATGCCTACAATAATTTTTTACGGTTTAATAATAATTTGAAGTGTCATATTTACGGTTATATAAAAATGTAGCAAGTCAAATGATACGGTCTAATAAATTTCTAGGTTGTAATATACGGTCCAAAATGCAAAAAACGGTCAAATAGACCATCAAATTCCAAGTCTGGCGCATGGTTTGGAAGTACAACTACTAATTACAATGACATAATTTGGTGGTTAAAATTAGAGATAAATAGAACATTTATAAACACTATGCATGGATAATCCCAGAATGAACTGGTAAGTGCAACTTAACTATTAACGATTGCATGGCGTCAAGCTAAAAGAAACAAAAGTTTACATTTAGCAATCTTATAACCAATAACTCCATCATCACACAAAAGCTACAGGTAAGTAAATAAATTATAAGATAATGATAGATGAAGGGACGCTGCCTACTGTAATTTGACCAAGGCGCTGGTTAACTAAAATCGTAAGGTAACATACAGATTAAGTTATAAAGAGATATATTTGTAAGCACGAATTCATACAAGGAAAAGAACTACTATTGTTAGGTAACACATACGAGTTTGCTAACCCATAGTTTGTTAACACATAGGTTCGTTAACGCATATCGATTCGCTAACAAACAGTCCGTTAACTCACAATTCTGCTAACACAGTTTCATTAACACAATTCCGTTAACACAATTCTGCTAACACAGTTCCGCCCAATCTTAACTACATTTGATTCGGTTTCAATGCCACAAAAGCATTAATGTGGTCTGCAACAACCTTTATGGTTTCTACAGAATAATTATAATCTGTAACTATGAATTTTAAAGAAATATTAGAAGGTAATCACCGTATACACAGGTGAAGATATGGATATTAAAGTGCAAATTGCCCAATATATGGGAAAATAACGATAAATACAATAATAAGAAAATTGAACCAATGAGTTTCATGTGCTGGCAATTTAAATAAGTTATCGCCAGAAAGAGATAGGAGGTTATTCAAATTAGAGCTGCAGTTTACTATTTATTTTGCTGGCATTTAATTAAATGCCATTAAAAAAGGGACGCAGTTGATCTATATCAAGGTCCACCTGTCAAAAATTCAATCTGGAGTTTAATCCTAATTTATCACTTCCAAGTTGGTCTAACTAAAGAGTCTCATGCCAAGTTTTAGGCCGACGCTTTCTTCAGGTAAAGACCAAAAATTAAAGAGATAAGTGAATAAGCGTATTGGCTAAGTAATGATTCTAGCTGATTGTTTCATTGAAGCGATGGTGAGAAAGGCTGCTTTCAACTGTACAAAGGCCGATACCCAACAATTAATGACAGAGCAAGGGAACAGACTATTGAAAATAGAGAACAAGGCCAAATCTAAAAGAACATAGGCTGATTCTATAGAGTTTTGAAAGGTAGGGTTTAAAAAGTACATTTGATGGGTAATGCTAAAACTAGAATGATTGCACCCTACTAACCGTCGGTTTCATGGCATTCTAACAGAAGAATTATAACCTTAGTGAGTATAAAATGGGAAACATACACTATGGACGACGCGATTCCTGCGTACTATCACAACCTTTTCACATTACATCAAGCAAATTTTCTTTTATTTCCAACTATATCTACTTTCTAATATCCTTATGGAGATTTCAATGGCGACTCAACACCAATAAAGAAAGAACAAACATAGGTTTAAAGGGCGCTATAGTTGTATTCAACTATCTCATGTTCGCTGTTTGATTCACATCCAATAGTATTGCAAATATAAATCCAAACTCTACAACATTTTTCTAGCACCCAAACTATCATGACAAGATGGGAGTTCAACGCCATAATTAAGAAGGAACCTAAACGATGCATAAGACAGGGTACAAACTTATCAAAACACTGTTTTCTTGACATCAATTCCCACGACTTAGACAGAATAAAGGTAACAGATAGAGACTTGAAAACATGCAAATTCTCCATTCAACAGGGACACCCATGAGGATTGTACTCCATAGTAAATTATGTCCATGCAATGAATAAAGCATATGCTAAGGTTTGTAGTTTATAACCGTTGAATCAAGGAAAGAAAGAAAAGCATGCGAAGGGTGAAACTACCCATAGCCAATATACACTACATAGAAGACCAAACAAATTTTGTAGACTAAATAATTTGCTTCAATTAAATTCACACACAGTGATAAAAATATTTTTTTAATATAAAATACAGATTGAAAAATAAAGCACCTGTTATTTCTGTTCGAGTCACCCAAGACTCTGATGAAGATTTCAGCAATATCCAACCAAATCTTTTTCCAAAATCAAAATACTGCAAAGAAGTTTTCTCTTCCAAGAATACTGCTGTGCAAAATTTTTTCTCAAAGCTACTGCCATGATCATTCTTCCCGAGCAATGTCGTGCATCAAAATGCAACCCCTAAAGGCTTATTAATGCAATTCCTTATCTCAAGTCACAACTTACTGTTTGTAAACATGCATTCCTCAAATTTCTCATGCAGTTAAAAACATTAAATATCAAAGATATTTTCCTTCAGGTCATATTTCAAATATTTTAACTTTTCAAAATCAACTCTTTAAAAATTACTTGCATTTCACTTAAATTATATTTGTACAAGTAACTCATTAATTACTTTTAAAGAAATTCCTTTTCACAATTTTCACATTCTCTTTTAAATAAATATATTAACAATTTAGCCATTTAACTATTCAAACAGTAATTAATTTTTAAATTAAATAACACAAATAAAAAATGACATGACAAGACAAAATGGCAAATGACAATAGGTGGCAAATAGATACTTGTTCAGTGAAGAACGATGGTTAAACAAGGACCAAACACTATCTCCAAATCAACATGATTTTATTGGATTAGGGTACGCTCAGACCTGACAAGTAGGTGGAGCCGATACCCGGTACCTGTATCTGCAGAAAATATCAATGTTAAACATATCATCATATATTGGAAAACACACCGTGAAGAAGAATCACAATGCAACAGGATACTCACAAGTGAGTAGTGCTATGTTGTCTTCTTCACCAGGACTGACATGCATCATTAAATCATAAACATCAATCACATCATAATAACCAAATTAAGACTCATAAACAACATATCCAATAAATCATCCACAGAGTTTAAAAATTAACATAACATCAGTGTTGTAACTAGAAACAATACAATATAGTATCTGAAATAGCTACATGACTAGCAAACGAACACAAACAAACTGAATCACATAGTAGTAACTGGAGGGGTACTACAGAAGCAAAAAAATTTAAAGATGCACATGGGATTGTGGATTGGTGTAATACAAGATTATTTGCACCTGGTTCGAGTGAGTACTCTATAATTCATTGATTCTTTTGGTTGGTTGAAGAGAACATTGTACCTAGAGTTGACTGTGAGACAATTAGTGGATCTACTAAATGGCATTCATTTAGGAGTTTGACAACAAGCACATGGACTATCTGGACAAGGGAGATTGCATTTTTTTGTCATTTTTGCATCTCAGGAGATTGGGAAGCATGTGAAAATACAAAATGGGTTGAATAGTGGGAGAAAAGATCGTTGACACCCGCACTTGAGCACATGATCAATATGAAAAAACTATTGAAGAAAATGATCAAGTGTTTGCATATGAAGAATATGACTATGTTTTAGACCTTGTACAAGAAGGTAATTTAATTCAATATATTTCATTTAATTTCACTTTATTAAGTTATTTTGTAATACTAAATTATTTATATGGATACGTGCAAGTTATTAAATCAAAATTTGTTTGCAGGACATGTGTATGTTGTTGTTGCACCTGAGGGGAATGAAGAGGAAAGAAAATATTGGTTGGCTCATTGTGTGGAGACTAAAAATAAGTTAATAGCACCTTGAGAAGATGATGATGGCTATCATTATCCAACAGGTACAGTGATCCCCTTAAGACATCCCCTTAAGCAAATTTTGATAACAAGTTTTTGATCCCCTTAAGCAATTTTTTAGAACAAGTCTTTGATCCCCTTAAGAAAATTTTGAGAACTTATTTTGATGATGGTTTTCATGTTTTCCAATAGGATTGGTGGTGGTTGTTGGCACTTGACTATGAAAATACCTAACAAGGAAGAATGGTCTACTTGCATTCGAAGATTATGAAACACATAAAAAGATTATACATTATTCACATTTGGTGGTGGAAACAAATATAAAACTAGTTTGGTATCGTGGAAGACCTACAAATAAAGTGCTATGGACAATTTCTATGGAAGAGCATGATACAATCATATATGCATTGCAAAAAAGAGAGGATGCATATGGTACAATGGAATAAGTAAATACAAGTAAATATAGTTTTTGTTTTATATTGTCCTTTTAAATAGATTAAATACATGTTTCGATATTGGGCAATTGTGTTATTAGTTGAAATTGATTTAAATTGTCCTTTTCTAGATCCTTAAGCCATAATCACAAAAAGCATTTAGTCCATGCAGATTCAACCTAGACAACATGGAATACTTGGTAAAAATAAGTAATTATTAGTTAAATTATATTTAAATACATGTTTTGATTACATATTGATATTGCTTGTACATTAATAGTTAAAATTAATTTATTATCCTTTTTTGTATCCTTAAGCCATCATTGCATTGATCTCATACTTTGAAAGAAAAAGGAGAGGATGCCTAAATTCAACCTACACACATGTGTGGAATACTTTTAAATGTAGGTACTTGAGTTGTGTACATATAGATAGTTTTATATAAATTAAAATATGTATGTTTTGATGATTTCATTGATATTGCTTGTACCTTTTTGATATCAGGTGGTGTGAAGACCTACTACATTCTGGGCATGAGTTTGAGATGTTCTTGAGATGGCATATCCAAATTTTGTAAACATTGTTTTGAGATGACATATATGTATATACATACTTACAAAATTAAAAATTTTGTACAAATTAAAAATACATGTACATACACAATTATGTACTCTATGTACTTCTATGTATCAAAATCAATATTCTATATATTTTATTTGTTAAATGTGCATGTTTTCCTACTTTGAAACTTTATATTTGATTGTATAATCACTAAATATCATGCATAAATTATTGTTAAATCAATTATATCCTTAAGACGTTGTATTGCGACCCCTTAAGACATACCCTTAATACGTGGAGGTGGATTCACATATCCTAAATATTATACTTAATTATATCATTTTTTATGATGACTCACCCTAAAACTTATAATACTTGTTTATATCACTTAATATTTATGCTCAATTATACTCTTCTTTGATCCCCTTAAGACGTCATATTAGGACCCCTTAAGACATCCCCTTAAGACATGTCGTATTAGCACATATCCTAAATATTATACTTAATTATAGCATTTGTTATGATGACTCACCCTAAAACTTATAATACTTGTTTAGTAATAATGACAATACTTTACACCAATTATACCTTCTTGATCCCCTTCTTATGTAGCCACACAGTGGCTTGCCAATCTGATGGAGGAAGGAAAACCCATAAAATGGCCCCATGGCAAAAAATTGGTCTTTAGGGTTCGAATGAACTCTACAAGTTCAACTCATCCATAAAGGGGTTCGACCGAACCCATCAATCACAAAATACCCACAATGCCTCTGGAAAACAAAGGGAAAATGATAATGAGGGGGAGCCTGAATGAACCAGGGTTCGAATTAACCCTGGTTCGCTAGAATCCCCCTGGTTCTAGCGAACCCCCCTTTTCCCTAATTTTTTACTTTGTTCACACAAAAAACCTATTTTTTTATGCTTTGACGCTCAGGTTGAGGATGAAAATGGGAGAATCTTCACAAACCCAATTGGAGTTAGGTAGTCCTCGAAATGAGCTATCCAATGAATATAATTTTAATATGTTTTGGTTTTATTATGTATTTGTTTTTTTAGTTTTATTAAACATAGGTTTTTCGTCAAAAATGAAGGTCTCTATTCTGCACATGTGGAAAAATAGCAGATTATAAAAAAAAATGAACAAAAAAAAATGAGTGCACCAGATATTTAAGTCCTTGTTCCAACAAAAAATAATAATTGAATTTTGATATATACAAAAAAAGTTACACGTTATACGATCGCGCTATGTCTGAATTGTCATTGGTTTGACTTCGAAACTTGATTAAAGAAAAAATATTCAATAAAAAATAATCTAACCAAGTGCAAGCACTAGATATCAGAGTAACAAATCTAAATTTGAAAGAATTATAATTTTATCCTTCATGGAAAAAAAGTTATGCGTTATACGATGTGTGTCACTTTTTAAAAATGTTGTTTTTTGAAAAAAACCAGTTTTTGTGGGAGATGGAAAAAGAAGTGAAATTTGATTCCAAAAATTTTGAAAAATATATTTTTAGAATCTATAGACAAAATGTGATGAGACTCTAGTTTGCATCATCTTTCTACTGGAGGTCCAATGTGAAGATTTCCTCTAGTTAAAATAAAAATTTAGGCCCAAATGGCCAAAAATTGTAAACCACTATTATGGGATCACCCTAAGACGTCGTATTAGGACCCCTTAAGACATCCCCTTAAGATTTTCCATATTAGCACATATCCTAAATATTATATTTAATTATATTATTTGTTATGATGTCTCACCCTAAAGTATAATACTTGTTTATATCAGTTAATATTTATACTTAATTATACTCTCCTTTGATCCCTTAAGACGTCATATTAGGACCCCTTAAGACAACCTATAAATTAGTTTTGGATGCTATTATTTGTTTTGACAGCTTATAAATTAGTATTTGATGCTATTATTTGTTTTGACAACTTATAAATTAGTATTGGATGCCTATTTGTTTTGACAACTTATAAATTAGTATTAGATGCCATTATTTGTTTTGACAGCTTATAAATTAGTATTGGATGCCATTATTTGTTTTGATAGCTTATAAATTAGTGTTGGATGATATTATTATAGAATTTATTAATGCTTTTTTTTCTGTAATCTTGTATGGTATTGTTTATTTCTTAAAATTTTATTCTTTCTGGTATATAAACATATTGCTTTTGTTTGTAAATTATGATTTATTGACTAATTATTGATTGATGTGAATTGAATAAGTTCATTAACTAATTATCACTAATTATTGAATGTACATATCATGTATATCATGTATAAGATCACTAAATTTGTAAAGTAAAAATATTAAAATGTCCTATTAATTTCAACTTTAATTTCATATTAATGTCCTATATTAATGTCTTGACTATGAACATAAAATGCATAAATGTACGTGTAAATTAAAATTCAAACAATAATAAAGTCTTTAATTTACAACATATTGAGTGCATGAAATGAATATATTAAGCGCATGAAATAAAGTCCATCAGAGTACAACCCATGAACTAAAGTCCAACTAAGTACTTGATCCATGAAATATAAAGTCCAACATAGTACATGAGAAACCAAATATGTAGTCCATGAAATAAACAAATATAACCCATAAAATCATATTTCTAGGTAATGTATTGTTTCTATAATCAAGATACCTCTTCAAGCCATGCAGATTATGCAGATGACCTTAAACACTCTATACAAGAGAAAGATGAAATCAGATGTAAGACAATGAAAAATGATTTAATGAAAATTTAATTTATAATTTTGTTGGAAAAATGAGTAGGTTATCTATTTTTTGTCATTTATGTCACCATGTTGGTAGTTTCGATGTCACCATGTTGGTAGTTTGGTCTGATACTCTAAACCGGTGTGTATGTTTGTCTTACTTTCTTCGATGGTTGATCCAGTATTTTTTGTTGCTCCTCCGGTATTCTACTCCGCATTTCTCTACGCTTGAAAATTGTTGATTGCGGTTTTGGGAAACTACTTATGGATGTTAATGGCATGCACATTCAGAATATTATGTTCTCCGGTGTTCATACGACATTGTGGAAACAAACAAAATGTTTAGTTTTTGCGTTGAAGACTATTCCTGGCTGACTTGGTAAGATAATTTTGATATGATATGAAAATATTACTTGCGTGATCTATTGTGTGTTCCAAGCTGACATATTGTATCGTACTAATGGTCAAATTACATTTTGAAAATATTTTGTGGAGCTAACAATTGATATCTTTTATAATAATTTGCATCTAATTAGGCCGACCTAATTGGTGCTTACGATGGTGATCAGATATATATATGCATGTATGGCGAACAGTTTAAGTGAGTGTGAATGCAATGGATAAATGAATGTATGTAAGTTGTGCAAAGAAGTTGTGATTAGAAAGGCAACAGTTGGTGAGCGGAGAGTGAAGGGTGTAAATTCTGAATATTGAGCATCACCAAAATTGTATCAACACGTGATAGGTGCATCTTACTAGTTCATTTTTGGGCTGTAAAGCCTTACTCTATTTTGTATAATCTTGTGTAGGCAGTGAGCCTCCTTGTTGGAGAGTGAATCCTTTTTTTAGGTAGTGAGCCTTTGTACTTGGACAGTGAGTCCTTCTTTTGGCAATGCGCCTCTTTTTAAAATACTATATAGTGCGAGTTAACCCTCATCGTGGTTGTTCCCTTATTGGGTGTTCGATGTAAAAATATGGTGTTCATTATGTTGATTTGCTTTATGTTATTCATGTTTCATGCTCATATTTAATAACAAAATAGTGTGGTTGAATATTTTATAAGTGATAAAGTTTTAAGTTTGAATTTGTGTGACAACTGATTCACCCCCCCTCTCAGTTGTCTTGTGCATATTTAAAAAATTCATCATAAAATTAGCTTACCATCATATTTGGGTCTGGATGCTTTGGTGCACTTGAACTAGCCTCTAAATTCTCTGAATCAATCTACATAAACAAGACAAAGAAAGTTGAAATTAGATGTAAGTCTACAATTAAAAATGATTTAATTCAATTTAATTTATAATTTATCATATTTTAATTGTACCTTATTCAGAGGTTGTGCACCCTCTTCTCCATGACCTGTTTGTACATGCTCAACTACAAGATGTGTCTCATGCTATAAAAGAAAAAGAATTTAAAACATGTATTAGGTCATATTATATATATATTCAATTTGAAATTTAAAATTAAAGTTATATTTAGAATATATAATTTGTAATTGAATTTAAATATATTCAAAAATTTAAATTACCATGATATCTGGATCCTGCTCTGCATGTCCTCCTAGAGGTGTAACTATGTTTGGGTCAGGGTTGAAAGTCGCACTAACAAAGTCCTACAAGATCAAATTTAAAGCATGTATACTTGAATTAGGTTAAAATATATATATTCAAGTTTACACATTTTGTGTAATTTTTTTGTTAAACAACTTGAAAATTAGAGGCCTCACGAGTAGCCGCAACATCTAATGTTTTCCCGATGCCCATTCTCATTGTGGTATCAACCTAGACATACATGTAGACATTCAAGGCTTATAATATTTACAAGTGTACATGCACATTTCATATATAGTGAATTCAAAATTCATAATTGTAACTATACTAATGTAAGTTAAACAATTTACAATATAAATGTAACTACCCCTGATCTACGACACCTGATAGTGGAGGAGTGCTTGACAACCCCTCGGGTGGAATCGACATGGAAGCCGATTGACTCCCCTAAACCAATGTATAAATATTTTAAACATATGTTCATGATTCAATTATAAATTTAAAACTCAAGTTAAAAATCATTTCATATATAATTTAAACAATTGAAATCAAAATACCCCATAAGGGTTGCTAACTAGGACTGGTGTCGATGTATGTACTCGTGGAGCAGATGATTGCCCCATCGTTAGTGTCATCTGGACACCAAACAATTTGATTGTTAAAATGTATTGAAACTTTTCTTTGATATATACATTCATCAAAATTCTTATAAAATGAACATGTAGATGCATATTTATACTTGTGTCGTAGTGTCCTCAGGGTGATGGTCTATTGTAACAAATTCTAAAAATGAACTGATGTGACCAGATGAACCACCAGAATCTCCACATCCACCTGAATTAGGTGTGGCTTGATCAGGTCCATAACATAATTGATGGCAACTAGTACATACATGTGGGACCCTCGACACTCTTGGAGTGGTACTCAAACCAACTCCATAAACCACTCCATCATCATCATCTCTATGCTTCCTAATCGCTATCACAGAAGCATATTGATCAAGGTCTCCTGTGAGAGTACTAAGGGATCCTAATGTCAAGACCACAACACGTTGATGCACAAGTGTGGGAATGGAAGGACCAAGAGTAGCAACAAGGGGTTGCACATGCACGAGGTGTTAGGGATCAACCCTTGCCCCTAACCTCTATTGTGGCATGCCACCACCAACACCTTGAAATGATTTAAAATCAAAATAATTGGGATTTTTCCCCATAACAAATTCTATATATAATTTCCTCAAAAAATACAATGGGATCTCCCAATTAGCATGTGGTGGACTGTCAAAAACCATATACCATCGATTCCAAAATTGTGCACTCATCTATGGATGTATACACCACCTCATGGATATTCTAGATTTATTGGGAGGAATGGGTTGCCGAGTAATAGGGTTGAGAAAGTAAGGGGCTAGGTGGGATTTTGTTATTTTAAGGTCTAAAATTTGTTTATAGGAGAGACCATCTACATAAAATTGTATCATCTGCTCTCTCGCTCGTCGGTACCTATCTAGATCATAATCAATTGTCCTAATAACATCCACAAATTTTTGCATCACAGATGCAAAACGTCTCATGTGTGGAGGAATCAATGCTTGATTCTGCATAGCATTGATTTGATTTTGAATGGTCACAACTTGATCATTTATGTGTGCTCACAAGTGTGCCTCATTAGATGCAACAAGTGCGGGAGGTGGGACATCAGGTTGAGGGGTGGAGGGGGAGGAGGAGGGGGAGGTGGAGGTGGAGGGGGAGGTGGAGGTGGCTGAGATGGTGGATTGAGGACACACAGAACTGGATTCATGGAGGAATGGAGGAAGGAATATATAAAATAATATATAAACTTATAAAATTGGCAGAATAAAGAATGGAAATGGAAATAGGATATGCATATATATATATATATATATATATATAAATTGGATTGGAACGGAGTATGTATACAAAATCTGAGTGACATAAGCATTTAAAATAAAAAATACGATACATAATTTGCATGCATACATCATTCAACTAAACTATGTACATACATACAAATTTCAAAATTTAAGATCTAGAACTATGCAATTTTAATACATGTACATACTAAAAAAAAAACTTGAAACATCCAAAAAAATATTTTTTTATGTCTAACGCATATATATATTACATTTTTCCAACAGGAGAAATCATGATCTAGTAGATAGTCATAAAATATATACTATTGTAAATTCATCATTATAAGTTCATAAATTCCACCAAATTCATAAATTCATGTCACTAAAAATATCCATCTAGAACCAAAATCATAAATTCACGTCACTAAAAATATCCATCCAACCAAATTTATAAATTAATCACACAAAATATCCATCGAACCAAATTCATAAATTCATAACTATAAGACCATTGTCTTAATTTAGAAATTGTTGTGAGTCTCTACTACATCTCTTCATTTCTTTGTGTTTTCCTTTTTAGAATCAGATGTTCTCCTCTCCTCTAGCCATTTTTGATGCTCATCTAAGATCCCATCCATAGCCCTAACAACATCAACAATGGTTTTCATCCTAGATGCACACATCCTCACAGGTGATGCAACATATTCTTCATTTTGAATAATGTTGATTTGATCTTGGATGGTTCCAGCATTGGCATTGATTCATGCTTGCAAATGAGCACCATCAATTTTAGGTGGTGGAGGTGGGGGGTTATGAGGTGGAGTGGGTGGAGGTGGAGGTGAAGGTGGTGGAGATGGATGACATGGAGGTGTATTGCGAATATTATTGAATCGATCCATATGATCTCTAAGATATAAGTGAACCTGCATTAGATTTGTAATTTCAAAATGTAAGATGCATGTTTAGGAAATACCCTTAAACCATTTGATATAAATGGCCCAATTGAATACAAATGATAAAATATGTAAGCCTCATTTATGTCTAAGACATGTTACTTGAATGAAAAAACACTTAACTAAATTAATATAGGACAATTTATGAATGCTATAGGGTTTATAGTTTAGAGTTTAGGATTTAGGTTTTAGGGTAATAGGATGGCTTAAGGGGGTCTATGTAGTAAGGTCCTAGTACAAAATTACATGGTTTTTAATTGAATAAAATTTGGTGAAGATGCCCAAGGCAACCAAATTTCATTAAGGTTCGAGGCAACTTCAACAAATTTTATTCAC